>VWZG01013126.1:150977-200837 GCA_013396735.1 Grallaria varia
TTTTTTTTGGTGGGGAGGGTTATGGGGTGTTGGTTTTTTTTTAGTTTTTGGTGGTGTTGGTTTTTTGATGATTAGGCTACTTTTCCCTCTGTGACTTTAATTATTTTAGAGATTCTAGACAACAGACTAGTCCATTTGGTTACCAAAGGTAAGGAAAAAAATCTGTCCTGGTCAAAATAAGCAACGTTTTTTCCCCTGTCTGGGCAAAAGCCCAAATCTCTACTGAGGGTATTTCCAGGACTGTTTTTATTGTTGCTACTATACCCATTTTTTTATCACTGGGTAGTATGCATTCGTAAGTATCACTGTAAACTACTAGCCAAATCACTTTGTAAGGGAGAGAAGTAGGTAAAGGAAGTGAGAAATACAAGAAAAAGAAGATAAGGAAACAATGGAAACAGATGCTTAAGGGGAAATTAGAAGAAGCACACACTGTAGTTTGAATATAAAAGTTTAGCTGTAGTCCTGATAATAAGAAAGAGTGTCATGTCAATAATAAGAACATAAACTAATGGCATAGAATATTGTTAATGCTAAGACAGAGAAGCTGAGAAACTTGTATAAAGGTCAAAGCAAGAGCTCTATCAATAGCATAAATAATGGTTTTGTTGATAGTTGTGATTTGCAGAATACTTTGGTTAAAAGGATCTTTATTCTAAGAAATTAGTTTCCCTGGCATACAGACAACTGTAATATATGAGCTTTTCATTCTCAAGGTGAATGTTTGCATTTCTATTATTACAAAGGAAGAGTATATATGTAATAGCAAAGTACGAAAAAAAAAAAGTACGGTTCTAAAGAGATATTTAAATGCTTTCTCAGAAAAATTAATTGGATTTTAGGCCTTGCTAGTAAAAAGATACATACTGGGTTTTTCTTCTTTTTGTCTTTATCCTTGCTTGGCTTTCTATTGCTGACAAAGTAATGCAAAGTTCCATATTCCACCAGTGCAGAGAAAACAAAAATAAAGCAGACTGACACAAAAAGATCCATTGCTGTCACATAGGAGACCTTGGGAAGAGATTTACGAGCAATTGTACTGAGGGTGGTCATTGTCAGGACAGTTGTAATACCTAGTAGAGACAAAACAGCAGAAATATTATTACTTCAAGTAACAAACTGATTTTGCCAGTTATCTCTCTCTGACCACTTCTGAAGTATACCTGGAGCTCAAACAGATAGCAAAGATATTAAACACTACATCCCAGCAATGAAATGTGGATTCAGTAAGAGCTTAGGGGATTAACGGGGTATGAGATATTTTTGCATAGCCACTGCAAGTGCTGCTATGGGGAATATTTTGGTTGGATGGCTTCTGATTCTAAGAAATTTAATTTAGGTTTTTGGTTTTGTAGTTTACTTCTAGGGAGCCTTGATTTTTATTTCAAAATTTAAGTTTTGGTTTTATGCTCAAACCCTTAAACAGAGTTAGAGAGAGTTGATAACTGTGAAGTACTATGACATGCCTTACCACCTCTTCCCCTTTGAGAACATTATTCCCTGTACTATGATGTGAAGAACATTAAAAATGCATTAGAACAGTTAAAATCCATCACATTGTACATGGCAAATTTCACACCATTGGTTTTACCTTCTTAGTGGTACAAATAGACTAATTCTCAACACCGGGATAAGTGTTTTGTGTATCTGAATGTCTTTTAATTTTCTACTTCTTTAAAGAAGATTTTATAACCCCTTTTTAGAGAGGATGTGAAAAAGACAAATACTTAAAACTTTCTGTCAGGGGAGCCACTGTTCCTCTGTTCTTATGTTTCTTTCAAGGGTTGTGTCCCTTGTTTTGCACTCCAATGCTCTGTGCTGTAGTTCTCTGAAGAAATGAAAATGCAGAAGGAAAAACTAAAATGATCCTCACTTGTTTGGATTTAATGCAGAAGTAGAAAACGTGCTTGTTTCTCTAGCTGAATGTTTCTACTTTGCTATTTCTTATAGCTATAGCTGCTTTGCACAAGCAAGATTAATTAGGTCTCAGTTTATTTGTCAAGCAGTTGCTACATGTCTAAAAATTTCTGATTCTGATGAATTGCATGTCACATTTTCATGTATTGGATTTTGGATACCAACAAATTCAGTTGATTTTCTTGGCCAGAAGTCCACACTTGATTGTGGGTCTCCAAAGTAGAAGTCAGGGTGCTACATTCTCCCGTTTTTACCACTATGACACAGAACCAGCCAGAAAGGTGGATTCCTTCTTGGTACTTATTTCATTTGTATTGATAAGTCACAGTGAGAGCAAATGAAACTAATGCATCCCTCCCTCTAATCCAGCAATGTTCCCCATCCTCTTGATGTTTATAAAAAATACTGCTGTAATTGGAAAAAAATGAAAAAGCTTTTATTGTTGACAATATACAATACTCTGAATCTGACATAGTAAAGAGGAAGAGACGCAAATTTGGCTTGTCTGTGTTATTCCTTGGAAATTACTACATCCCTCTAAATGAGGAGAGCTCATGTGAAATTGCCTCTGCCCTTACATCTGCCGACTGGTGACCTGCAGAGGTGTCAATTAAATATTGTAGCACTTGAATAAACCCAAGAGAAAAATCAACTCACCCAGTGATGTTCTGGCTGGAACCGCATCCTTATTAATCCAGAAAGAGACCCAGGACAAGACAACAATAAGTGTGCAGGGAATGTAGGTCTGAATAGTGAAATAACCCATTCTCCTGCTCAGGTTAAAGAAAACAGACATGACTACATAGTCTCCTGTAAAACAAAAGCATAATGAGATAGAATAATATGTTAAAAACCCAACATAAAATTTCTATGTAATAGCTAGGCTTTTCCTATTCCATGTTTGTGTGTGTATATTAAAGTGATTCGCCAGAGATACTGATGAAAAATGCATTCATACATCTTCTTCAGCCCTGGTCTAGCTCAAGTCCTGCTGGATTTTCCACACTGTGAAAGCAAACAGTCCTGTAGATAAATTTAGGTAACTTTACTGTAAGATCTCAAGGGTACCCTCCCTTGCATAGTGTGCCAGGTCCCTCCTGACAAGCTGCGCGTGCCCGGGACAGTCCTCTGGCAGCCGCTGGCTGTGCATGGCCCAGCCATCGCCAGTCCCCAGGCTGGCCCCGTAAGCACACTCAGCTCTGCTCTCAAATGTTACATGTGGTCAGATGTACTCCCTAAATTATTTGTGTTGTCAGCTATTCTGCAGGACTAGTCTGTGACAATAATTAATTTTTATTTGCCTGCAGGCCTTCTCTTGTATTTTCTTCTCTAAAGTGATTTGAACCCACATTTCTTTAGTGAGTCCTAAAGTCAGGCTTTAAGTTACTCTTGTCTACATGACACATCATTCTCATTCAGTAGTTTGTGCTTTTCTTTTCAGGTTCTTTTTCTCTCTCAAATTACTAAGTAAATTCCATCTGGATTCAGGGTTACAGCAAAGCTTCAGTTTTTGATGTATTTTTTCAAACTAAAAAAAACCAAAAACAAACAAAAAACCCACACCACTCCCAATGCTAGTTCTTATCTTTACTTCAGATTAAAGCACTCCGGGGAAATCTTGCTTGTGAAGGCACTGCAGAACCCCAGGCTGCAAAGACTTCATTGCAATTCAGTGAAATGCAGCCCAGAGAAGTCTCAAACACAAACAGGATATGATTGGCAAATTTAGAGTGCAATAGTTTTCCAGCATTGTCAGAGAGACTCTGTGGCTAATGTGTATTCTGCTTAGATCAGTACCTTTAGTTAACATTGAGTTCTGTCTTTTCAGGCATAATTAAAACTTTAATTTCCCCCAGAATAATCCCTTTGAACCTGACCACAGAAGAAACTTCAGAGATCCTTCTTCAGCTGGTGCTTCTTTGCTATGTTATTTTTTTTTTGTTTAATTTGAATGTCCATGTTCCTGGGATTAACTGGGTTTAAGTTAGTTATATTGTTATAATACAATCAAAACCACAAAAAAGGCAAATTTTATACGTATGGTTTACAAGCAGATGTGACTGAGTATAAGCAACCAATTTTAATAACTACGGTCTTATTCCTTTGGCTCACAGCTGAGTTTGCTTTATATGTGTATGTCCTTCATATAACAAAAACCCCCAGAAACTAAAAAAACACCAGTCATCAGAAGCACTGTAAAACTGAAGCCAAAAAACTACAGTATGACTCATTCTTCATCATGTATTAACTTCCTGAGAAGTGATTATTTTTTTCAGTTTTGGGGATTATCTTCTTATTTATTCACCTTCATATATGCTATTAATAGCATTGGTATTTATTTTTTTCTTTTCTGATATACTATGGTAGAACTCACTTTAAACAGTAGCTGTATTACTTCCATGCAAACATCTTTAAGGAGAAGCTGTTTTCATGCTCACTGTTATGTAACTTTAATGGGACAAAAATTTGTTCTTATTTCAACCTACTAGGTTTGCTTTTTCTTTCTGATTCTCCTCCCTGCTGGGGAGTGGTAGTGGGTGGGGAGTGAGTGAACAGCTATAATACTCCATTGCTAGTTAGGGCAGTACTGGGGCAATAATGAGTTAAGGAAAATAGGACTAAGTGATAGGATGCTCCAGAGAAGTATCTTGTTGGTATTGCTTAGTTTATGTGAGCGATGTTGGATTGATATTGCAGCAGGTCTTCTGAGGTTTTGAACAAGAAAAGTATTCTGAGCATACAAAATAATGCAGGACCAAATATGTGCAGCTTATTTGTTGTCATAACACATCCATCCAAAACGTCAAACGCATTAACTCCTCTGTGCAACATGCACTTGACAGTACTTTGCTTTAAATGCACCTTTCATGATGGAATCTTGTTTTTATCTACATTTGGTTTATTTTCGGACTCGACTCAGCTCTTTAGCTAGAGTCATCTTAAATACTCTGTCATTTTCAGATTATCTCTGTGCCTCAGGTGATTTTTCATTCCTTATGTGATGCCTGCTTGAAACTGTCAAACTAAGACATTATTTTAGAAAACAAATGGCCAAACTTCATCCTTAGCACAGTGTCATTCAATTGGCAAATTGATAATCTTTTCATTATTACTTCATCTTTCCCTGAGTGTCAGTTTGTGTTTATCCAATATTGTCTACTGCAGCAAGAAAGCTTCTCAGACTGCTAGATTGCTGTTTGGAGGACTAATATACTTTTGGATTTTTCTAGAAATGAATGATAATGCAACATGGCAGTATCTTTGTAAGACAACATGCTTAATTACTTAACATTTGGCACGATAATTAGAAGATATTAGTTAATCTTTCACCAGAGACCTTACAGTCCTATCACCCATGCTAATTGTTACATGTATCTAGAAAATATGTGGATAATTTTCAGTCTTTAGAGAAAAATTTCCCTGGGAAAAAAATAATCTTATTACACTGAAGAGCACAATACTCATCTTTAATACATTTAGACCTTTTCTCTCTCTGAAGATACATATTTCTCCCTCTCCTCTGTGTTTGTATGTATAGAGAGGTAGATAGACCTAGTCTTTGTCATCTGAAGATACGGTAACCAGTTAATCAGTTTTTTCAGTGATGTATATTTACACCAGAATGTAGTTTCTCAGGAAAATTCTATCTAGGTCATATTTATCCTCATATATAAATACTCATATCATGCCTTCTAAGTGCATATTCCTGCCAAATATGTTTGGAAGATTGTGAGATGCAGGGCAGGATTCTGTCTTGAGACACAGCATTTTCATACCGTCACTCTGAATGGGAAGCTGACTGCTTCTTTGGTGTCAATAATCCCTGCTGACCACAGAGAAAGTGCATGGATCTTAAGTCACTTCCAGAGTAGGAGATATTTTGAAAGTGAGTTGCACGCATCATTATTCTATGATCATGACCTTAGTAAGCCCTTACAAAAGGTTATATTTTTAAGTCATGTTCCATCCTATTTTACGTAGGCCCAAAGCAGTCTATGTGAACTTTGGAAATGGTAAAGTTCCTTCTAATATACACATGTGATACAGTGATTTGAATACCAGGATTCAGTCTCTGTTAGCCAGTAGGGAAAGTGAATTCCTGATTTGAGGAACCATCTGCGCACACGTCCTGGCCCAAGTCCCAAAGGTTCAATAGAAAGAATTAGTTGGGCTAGGAGGCATAACCAGGGGGAATGTACACTGTGCTTTACTGATTTAATCAGCACAGTGGGTGTGATCCTTCATTGCTTCCTTCTTGTGGAATCATTTCTACCTGTGCAAAGTGAGTGGAAAATTATACCCATTAGTGTTCTCTTTATGCATGTTTAAGTGACTGTGCAAAGTGTAAGGTACTGGGGAAACAAACCTCTAATTTGTACTCAAAGCAATTTAGAAACTAGTGCAAATGCAAGAGAAAAGAACAGCTTTAGAACATCACAGGAAATTGGTGTCTTAGTTACAGTTTGGGTAGCATCACTTAGCTGAGATTCTCACACTTTTATGAGATTCTGCTTTCTGTTTTTTAAAACACTGCTGGATTTAAATTATTAAAAGAACTGCAGGAGTGCTTCCAAAATCATATATTGGCTGCCTGGTCAAGTTATTTATATGTGTCATTTCAGTTAATTCTCATAGATGGGTTGGAGTGGGGAAAATTCACTGCTTCATTTCTGTTAACTGTATGGAGTTTTGAACAGGGAAATTCCATTAGGTAAAGGGCTGGCCTTTTTATGGGTTGTCAATTCTGTGAAGATCTTTCATGGCTAACTTAAAAGCTTGGAAAACAACCAATGTTTGCATAGACATGTTCCTGTACAAAAGGTTTTTAAGAGTTTTATAAGAAGACTTTATTTATCATTCTTTCTTACAAAGCTACACAGCACTCTGAATGACACAGCAAAAACCAATGGATGGTAGAGGTGATTCTCTTCTTCTCAAGCTGTATTTGTCCCATTACACATTCCACTACCTAAAATCTCAAGAATTTCTCTGTGTGCTGAAAGTTTACAGCATATGAGCTCATCACCTCATGCTGACTCCATGGTGTCAGGAGTTTCATTGTGGAGCTCTTCTCCCTGAGGAACTGCATGTGTTCTATCCCAGGGACTGAACAGGATTTTTTTTGAGTATTTGGTTACCTTAAATACTTTTGGCAGTGCTTAGTAGTATGAAAATCAATGTCTGTTTTAATAATTCTAATACTTTTTATAATTTAGTTCTTTTTGTGCCTAAAGTGTAAAAATCTGTGAAGAAAATAAATTATATAGAACATTGATGAAACAATAACTGGCAGGAAAAGCTCTATTACATCTTTTTTAAACATTCAAGTTTTTGTCTATGAGATGGATTTCTGAAACTGCCAAAAAAAGTCAGACAAAAGAAGAGTAATGTATGAGCCAAACTCTCCCAAAATTTCAGCCCATCATTTGTTCTTTAAGAACGGATCAAATGACTAACAACTAGGATTAATGAAGGTCACAGTTTATATGGTAACTAATATGCACAATTTTGTTAGTGCAGCAAATAGTGGTCGCATGGTTCCTACAGACCCAGAGATACACCAGCTGCCCAGATTCCCAATGGGCTTTTATCTCCTCATTTTACAAAGAAACCATACAGAGAAGAGCAAGAACTTTTTTTAAATATTTGCTTAAAGAGCCATGGGAAAATATAGATAGAAATTGAACCTTTTTTCAAAATTAACTCATATAACCAAGTATATAAATAAATGACATGCTTATATATCTGAAACCCTATCCAGTTCGTATTTCTGGATGGAGTAGAGGAAAAAGGCAATTAGAAAAACGCATGCCACAGGGGGGCACTGTCACCTAGGAATAGAAACGAGAAACACTTGCAAGTCTGCCAGTGGAAAACCAACTGCTAAAAACTTCTAATTATTCTCGCCATTGAATGTTTATACAAACACTGAAATGGCACAACTGACTTGTATGGCTCCGTTATTAGAAAAGCACTTGGAACGGCTAAACTGGTGATATTTTCTTGGAATCTAGAAATATCACCAAAGCAACACCACCTTTGCGCTACAAGTAATGAGTAAAAACTTCATACATTGTTAAAGGAGAACAACAGCGGCAGTAGAATTTATCTTCTTTTCCTCATAAATAGGTAATAGATACATCCTTGCTCTCTCTCTCTCTCTTTTACTGTTAACATGGCCAGCAGTCTCCTTCTCTGTTAGAGATCACAGCTAGTACTTTGGTTTATTTTAAAAGAAGGAATGGATAAATAGTAGTTTAATGGAAAAGATGTGTTTTCTAGGGTTTAGTCATGGTATGTGGAAATACCATTAAAATAGCAGCATGATTTCTGTAAACATCTCCTTTAAGCAAGGAACTTCCTATTCTCTCTAGCTCTTAACCTGTAGTAATCCAGTAGCATTTTATAAAAATAATAGTAAACAGGACCAAAAGGATTCTAAGTGGATCCTTCTTCAAAAAAGTCAGGCCTGGTGACATTTTTATACAGCTGTTCTGTAATAATAAATAATAACTAAATGGTGTTAGATGTGGAACATCGCCTTCACGTTGTGTGCCCTTCTGTACTTCTGATACCTTGGAAGGCAGCAGGGTCACCCAAATACTGCTACACGTGGAGAAAGAAAATGAAAGGAAAGAGAAAAGGATAGAATGTGTACAAAGCCACTACTCTTTCATGACAAATCAGGTGATAGTACCAGAGCTCCGGTGCCTGCTCTGCTCAGAAGTGGCTGGATGCAGATTACTGCCCCCAGGAAAGGCAGGCAAAGGGGAGAATGGGTAATAGGAATCAGACCTCTCTCCCAAATCAAGTCAGTGTCAGACTGTGGATTACATTGAACAGTACAGCTCTAATCTAGGATGAAAAAATCATGTGAATAGCTTGAGACTGGTGAATTTGTCCTGATGCATCTTAATTTTGATTTTGTCCCCATATCTTTTGTTGCCTAAACAGGGTCTATATTTGGAGTTCTACTGTCATTTGCTGTCTTGGGAAGGGTACTGAGTCAGCGTGAAGATGTGGTTCAGTGAGATGTCTTGCACTGTTACAGTGGCATGAGGAAAATATAATATTTTTTCTAAATTGTCACAATAAGGGTTTAGATTTAACCTATTCAAATTGTCTTGTATAAAACCTAACGTGACCTATTTTTGTCTTCTTCCAACAGATCAGAAAGTTCTTAAGTCTGTCAAGTTCAGTGCTAATGTACTTCTGAAACTGGTCATTTATCACACAAAGAGATGATAGTCACTCTTTCAGTGCAATATGTTTTTACATATTTTGTAGGAAAGTAATTTCAGCTGAAGTATTTGATCACGGGGCACATGAATGCATGTTCATCAAAACAGGACAGAAACTGGGTCACAGTGCTGATCATAGGCTGATATGTATGAGATCTATTGGCTTGCACAGCCAGAAGCAAAAAATCTGAGGAAAAGGCAATACCAGAAAAAAACCTTTTTCCCTAGATATCTGACTGTGAGACCTTCTCCCTTGCCAAATGTCCTTTTCATTTTTTATCTCCTTAACAGCTTTTTTTTCCTTTCATTAACTGATTTTTAGAATGTGTAAGGGCCAGAGAGTTAAAAGAATTAAGTCTCTTCCTTTCAAAAAATGCTCAACAATCTCCTTCCCTCTGAGGTTTAGCAGCAAAATATCACTATTGTGTCAGAGAAGCCATGATGTGAAATAAAATCCTGTAAATGTTTAGTCTTTAGGGCAAAGAAAGAACATCTGCCATGGCATTGCAGATATTACCTTGCAGCAAACTTGAAGCACATTGAAGTTTTGCTAGTCCCTACTTGACTGCTGGCATTACACAGTGAATGGGACAAGCCATGGTCATCACTAGTACAGCACAGCAAGTGTACTGAGTGATTTCCCCTAAAAATCTAATAATGGAAATTCCAAATATCCATTTCTAAGCTGTGATTATACTTTAATTATGTAATGAGGTAAAACAAGATTTTTGAAAAAGCTTGCATGGTAGTCCATTTATGGAAGATTATCTCTGGGATCCAGATAGCTACAAGACTGCTTTTCAATTTATATTCCAAAGAATGGATCCTAGCTGCATTGCACAGCTGGATGGAGGGCAGGGGACGGGAGGAGATCTGCTTTTATTCTGCTGTTTTTAAAAAGTAAGGTGAATGTCTGACATCAAACACCTTGATTTCTTGTGGGAGCAGGGAGAACTGCAATTAGTTTGTTTGTGAAATGACAATCTCAACTGATGAAAGTTCTGCAAAATGAGATGAATCATTACACTCATCCAAGCAAATGAATTTTTTTTATGTATGACACAACTTTCTGCCCAGCAGTTCTGGATTTTGCTTGGTCCTTGGCCACTCATTCCACTTGAAGTGCTGTTTTCTCAGTTTGTTTGACAGAACGTGTTCCATTTCTCATTAGTTTCTAATTATAGATGGAAAGAATGTAATGACGCTAGACAGTAATTAAAATCTATTACTGTTGTTCCCACCTTCTCTTTGAAATCAGAGACAAGACTTAGTCTGAGAATTTTTTGGTTGCTGAAAAATGTCAGTATGTGGAAATGGATTGAGGGATTGAATGTAAACAGGTGTGTTTGTTTCTAAGGTTTTAACTGTGAATATACCAGAAGTCTGAAGGGAAAATTAACATTACTAATCCTATATATTCATTTATGATTTTTTCCTAGTCTGTGGTATAATTACAAAAACCTGATCTTTTTTTGCTTGTTTTTGAAGATGGGTAAGCTATTACATTGGCATTAGCAACCACAGGAGGAATTTTAGTGTACAGGATTAGTGTTCAGATGTGACAGCAGCACAATGTAATAGGTTGCAACTGCCGTGAGTGAACCATTATGCTCCAGTGTGTAAATAATCTGTAAATTATAGAACCTTCTGCTCTCCTTCCAATTCCCCTCCTGCCTAGGAAGCATCAAGCAAGGATGAGAGCTCAGTGTCTCATCTCTGAGTGGTCAGGAGTGGTTAGACTTCTAAATAACCTATTCGACTTACTGTGATAAAAGGAAGTCCATTGAGTTCAGAGATGAGAAAATGGGAGCATGACAGGAAATCTCAAGTAACATGAGAAAGTAGAGTCACTATTTCCAGGCACCCCCACGTGCTTTTCTGTCACGAATCTTGCTATGCCTGCCACAGTCAGGCATCCTGTGTCCCTGGCTCTTTTCAAAATCTGGTTGTTACATGAATACCTAAGGAAAAGCTGTCTGCTTCAAAACAATTATGCCCCTATAGTAGGGCTCTGTACACATTTAAAGTAATGACTTAATTTTAAATATTTGACGTATTGCTATTATAATAAACAGATTTTGAAGTAGTGTAATCACCAATGTAAGCAAATAAGAAATATGCGTTGTCATGTTTCATCCATTTCAAGGTATCCAGATGGCATGCTCACTTGCTGGCAACATCCAATCCTGCTTGCTACAGGGAAAATTGGAAGTAACTTTTATTTCTGTACATCAAAGCATAAGTTACAACACCTCTCTGGTATTTTATATCAAACACACTATTAGAATTATGAAAAGGCATGAAATAAGAATTGTCAAAGCTATGTAAATTTTTTCACGTTGAAATTTTCAGTAGTTTGCATCTAGGAAAGAAAAGCACAAAATGGTGACTGTTCTTGTCTTCCATGGAGAAAAGCACAAAATTGATACCATACCATTGGTCTATGGACTTACTAGACAACTGTGTCAAGGATTTGTCTGAAGAGGGAGTATGGGGAACTCCAGGTGTAATAAGATAAATGCAAGACATAAAATTTGGAATTAAGTTACAGGTGATGCTTTGAGGCCTAGGTTATTGACTGCTAATAAAAATTATATGCAGGCCTATTTGGTCAGTGCCACAACAGAAAAAGAATGAAGTATTCAATATTTTTGGCCCAAATGACAACAGTGTCACACTTATGTTGGAAAACTCCTTTGAAATTAGTACTGTTTAATGAGCTTTGTGCAGGTCCTGGTTGCTGAAATGACTGCACATGACTAATGTAGTTCATAAAACACTTCTTAAATTTGCTTTTACATCTTGGTAAATTGTCTTGCACAGCAAAAGTCATTCTTGAATTCCTCTGAATGCTCTTCATTTGGAAAGAAGAGGAAATTGAGGATACACTACATTTTATTCAGAGCCAGGACACAGTAGGAAATAACCTGAGGCTGCAGTAAAACTTGATGTTTTCTTCTACTTCCTCTCCAGAGGAGAGAAGGCATGACTGCATGGAGGCAACGTTCTGCAGGGGAGCTCCAGATTTCATGGATTCATTCTGTCTGATCCCCCCAGCAAAAGAAATGTTTATACAGGAAAGTAGCACTCAAACGCCATCATCTCACCCCCACTGAATGTACTGTGAAGGCAGTACAGAAACAGCCCTGGGGATACTGGGAGGAATCCTCCATGCTTTGTTGCTCAACTTCCAGCATTATACATGCAATTTTTTCTTTTTAATTTTTTTTTATTTCAAATCCATTTATTTTTAGATTTCATGAAATATTTTAGGGTATTTAATCCATGAATATTTGGGTTTAAATCCCTGAGAAACCAATACAAGACTAAATACAAGAAAACACTAAAACTCACCTGAGTATGAGACCCTGGAAGGAAAAACATCATAGTGCAGATCAAAATGTCATGGGCTTCAGAGAGCTAAGGCAGCTTAGCAATAAAAGGAGATAACTGAGCACAAGAACCCAACAAAGATACATAGAAAAAGTAAATTGACCTGTTGGAAAACAACATAGCCCAAAAATATGTCAAAGAATCAGTGTGGATTACTGATTAGGACACTGAAGCAGTGGGCATGAAATCTCAGGCATAGTCCTACCTCTTTCATGGAACAGCTGTAGGGCAGCTGTTTCTCTTCTCTCAGCCCATCTTTTGCCCATGGAAGTTCTTTGGAACATGTGCACACTATGTGCTTCAGCAACACCTGGCAGATTCTGCTCTAAACTTATATGGGAAAATTTAACATGAGTTGTTAAAGAAAAAAAGTAATTACATAATATTTATGATTTATCTTTATACTTATATAATTATTTTGGTTTGGCTTCTCAGACAAAAGAAAACACAAAAATGTTTGATTACTGTTATTCTGTTTCTGATGATACTAAAAAGTAGACATGGTCTTGCAAAGAAGCCAAGCAAAATATACTCACAAATATTCCTATTTAAAACCAGTGCCTGTAAACAGTGCTATAAGGTTTGGTCTGAAAGATTCTGTTTTCCAAACACTTTTTTCTTAAAATACCAAGGGAAAAAAGTAAACTTCATTCAGTTTGTTCATGTTTCTGGGATGCCATAAAAAACCACACTGTAATTTTTGAAAAAGTGTTTTCTACGACCTGGAAATGAGGTGATGCCTATAGGTGATAAGAAACTTCAGAAAATGGAATTTTTGAGGGGAATAAACACTCTCATACACTGGGGCTTACAAAAAATTAAGAACAATAAAGGTGATACATGCATGAGTGTTAGATTATGTCAGTCATGTTGAATTGCATCCCTGCATCCTTCATTGAAAAATGTTTCCATATTCAGAATCTGAATATGGATAATAATTTGATACAGGTCCAAGAACAGCCATGGCAATTCTGAACTTGCTAGTAGTCCTGATTCTTACAGGATACTTCTCTGTAGTTGAAGGGTAAACAGATCATTCATTTATGAGTTAATTAAAATATAAGTGCATTAAACAGGTAGTGATTATGCCATTGAGAGACACAGTCCACAATTTTCTGTTTCTTCTCTCAATGACAGACACGGTTGGCAGCAAGACATAAGTGCATTTTAAACTTCCATCCTCTTGAATCTTGACTTAAAATGAAACTATATAGTAAGGAGCGTTCTCTAGAATTCACATCTATGACTACTAAAATATGGTAATCTTATTATTGGTATTAGGACCACTTAGAAAAATTTTTTATAAAAATATGACAAATTTATTTGTTTTTCAATTTGACGTTCTTCTAGAAGAGACTAATGTGGCCTTACATTTGAGCGGTAAACACTACCCTCATTCTCCTGCTATCAGTTTGCCCGAGGACAAATCCTGCTCTGTGTGCAGATTCCTAATTATTTCTGGTTTGTTAAGTATTTTGTTTTGAAGAAGCCAGGTGCAAACCATCAGTAATGTGCAAATTAATCTTGTTCACAATCAGTTAACAGGTAACAGCAAAAACATCCACTAGCAAAGTCTTAAGGTGTGATTGGTGAGGAAATGAAATAGAAAAAACTAGCGCGAAAAGAACAGTTATTCATATGCTAAGAAAGGAGATAGCAAATATTTGTGTGTATTTTTAACTTCTTAAGCTTTCTAGGAGGACATTATTGGCATCAGGTAGAGAGTAAAATTGTTGAAGGAAAGAAAAATAAGCTTTCAAAACCAGTATGTCTTTAGCTATTAGAAGGGGGAAGGAGGGGAAAGGATTTTTAAAATCTGAGAAGAAATAAAGGCACTGAAACAGAAGGAACTAGGTTATGGTTAAAATAGTAAATAAATGTACAGTTGAAGTCGAATATGTCAGAGAAATTGAGAAAGAGAGAGAGAAACTATTAAAAATGGCAACCAATGAAATGATGTTAGGAAATTATACTTAACGCTAAGAGTAAGATAAGCCACAGGCCTGCATACAACGGGCCTAGAGAGATGAAGAGGATGCTGAGTTTGAAGAACATCTCTCAGAAGAGGCAGCTATGAATCATGAATAATTTTTAACCAGTGCTGCCATTTGAAGTCAAACAGATCAAGCTTAGGATGTAAAAAAATTCTTTACAGATACCATCTTGAAGCTTCAGTTACCAGCTTTACAGGAATAAAGGTAGAGCTGCTAGGTGTATGTAATCAGTCTAGTCCAAACCCTACAAGGTATTTAAATGGCCTGCTCTTTTCAAGAGTAGACCTTTTAATGAACCATTTATTTCTCAAATAGACATATTCAGGATAACATTCACAACTACTACAAAACAGGTTCCTCTGGGAGTCTCCATTCCATGTCGCAGTGTGTATGCCATCACATTGTATGTTTTCAGGCTAGAAAGTGCAGCCTCTTAATCTTTTCTTAAAAGTGAGGTTATGCCACTGTGAATCCCATGGGTTATGTCTTTTTAAGGCTTTCTTCTTTTAACATTTGAAAATGTTACATTCTAGAAAGCTCTTAAAAATGAACTGGCGCTTCTGGATCTGAAACACACTGTGGTGTCCAGAGAGGGATGCTTTTGTAGTCCCACAGGAATGTGGGGAGTGAGCTGTGGATTGAGATTTACCATGTAGGCTGGAGCGTGCCCTGCATGTTAGTGATGTGATATGGAGTCACTGAAAGTGAGAGATCTGGGAGGGCTCCTACAGCAGTTTTCAGAAATTCAGTTGCTTTGTTTGTAACTCCACAGGGAGAGGCACCAGAGAAGGTTAATATGCCCCAGAGAGTCCTCCAATGCTTTTTGCTTTTATCTTTCTGTGGAGGTTGTTAGATTTCAGGGTGAGATGATAAGGTTAGATGCAGAAATGACGCAGTCATCATTCATACCTTGTATGTGTAATACGCTTCTTACAGAGATTCTTTATGAAAGTCATGTTACTTCACATTCCATAAGAGAGAAGGATACTCAAAACCCAAGAGGCAAAGCAATAAAATTGCAAGCATTAATTTCTCACACCCAGCAAATAATATTTTCTTTGAGAGGACTCGTGAGTTCCCTGGAAGGGATGTGGATATGGAAATGCCATCCAGTTTCCAGCAAGAAGCCACCATTCCCACCAGGCAAATGCAGCACAGCTCCTCCATGGTGTGTGCCCAGCAGCTGGGTCCATCCTGGTTCAGCTCTGCTGCCACATTTCCCAGCAAGCACTTGGCCCTTCATATGCATATATACTGCAGGTGGGAGAAAAAAAGTGGCCAAAACAGCGTTTAAATACTGTTTTTACTCTTTTTCACTCTGCTGAAATTGGAGGCTTATTTTTTCATCATGACTTTCAGTTTTTACCGTGGAAATGACATCTATGTTCTCAAATTGCATCCCAACTGTTCTGAGCCAGAACAATTTTAAACATTATTTCTAGAAGTTCAAAAGAAAATGACTGATGGTAGTTTTTGAAAAATACATGTACTGCTGTAGTTTCCTCCCTGTTTCTTGATCCTAACATTTCTATGTGAACACCTTTTTAAGCCAAGTGATTTGAAAATATGAATACAGGTGTAAACAAACTCCTCCAAGCATTCTCAACATGAAACTATTTGCTGTTTATTTGTATTAGTGTGAGCTTAGCAACCCTGATTTTGGAATAAAATTCTCCTGTCATAGGAATTTTTTCTAGATGAAAGAATTTTCTATCTCCTAAGTTTACATTTTCAGGGTAAACTAATTAACAATTAGAACTTTGCCATATTAAAAATAATATTCCCTGCTGCCCTTTCCTGAAAGGCTACTTTTTCCTTTAAATTCATTTTTATATCGTATTGTAAGGGTTTTTTGCCGGAGCTGCATTAAGTGTTGCAACTACACAGAGCAGATACTATTCCATCAATGGCATGCCAGCCCGGTTATCCTACCCAAGCTGCCTGGCAGGAAGTTTGACATCAACAGTCTTAGTCATGGCAAAATCCTGACTTGTACTGCCACCATACAGTGCCATAACCTCTGTGGGAGGACACCCTGGGCACTTGCTGGCATTTGCTCTTGGCATATAAAATGAGCTAGTTCAGGAGTACAGAGAAATGTTGTGCTTCCATATTCCAATATGCAGATCCTTTTTTTCTCCCTTTTTCACTTTAATTCTCTGAACACAGAGCCATAGTTAGTCTTTACCATTTGCACTACTCACTAATAATAAATTCTCTTGGTGAAGTTCTTTAGTGTTCTTGTCACCAGAGATACATGGTGTCTCTCTGAAGGGGAGGATATCATAGATTCCTATACCTGAAAGCTTGCTCCTTTTCGTCTAAATCAAGTTGCACAGTTTTTGACAATTCTTGTTTTTCAAAATAATAGTAGAAAGAAAATTATTTTTTTCTTCATATTTAACAATATTTTTGCTTTTCCCAGGATGAAAATGAATAACAGAATTATTCAAGAACTCTTATTTCTTAGCTCAGATCCTTAGCACTAGAGCAAACATAGATGGGAGTGACAGTATGCTGTCATGAATTGCCCTGGCTGTTGCTGTTGCCTTCGTATAAACAAAGTTAACACAGGCAGTTCTGAGATACTGCTGTTTCACTTTAGGATTTTGCAAGGGGAGCAATCTAATAGCTCTGTTCCAGGTCAGTAGTTTGCTAGAATGAGATAAGAAAGGCAATTTTTGTGAACTACAAGGATGGTTGGAAGTACTCAAACTTGTTTTCTCTTGGTTTTAAATAAACCTTACTGGGTGACAGCAGAAAATAATCAAAGAAATCAATGCCAAGTATTTATTGACTGTGTTTTTGCATTTTGCATAACTAGAGAAGGGGTAAGATAAAACAGTTATTGCTATCTGTATTTGGAACCCATAGGGTGTCACCCCATTGTAGGACTTGTGAAGGGGGAGGCAAGGGAAGAGAGTTGCTTGGGGATTTTTTAATCTATGCACTCAGAATGGAAAGCAGCTTTGTGTGACTGGTTGTTACCTACACAGCATGACTAGTTCGTCTTCAAGTTCATATTCTCAAGATTAAAACAGAAGAAATTGAGCTACAGTCAACAGTAGCCAAGTTTTTTTGATAATTTTCTCATTTCTTGGAACTATATCTGAGAAAGAACAAATAGTAATTGCTGACTACTTTCCTGATCATTTGTAGTCACTAGCATGGGTGGTGTTGTACTTTTTGCATTAAATCTTAAAAAATATTTTTAAATTCTTCTATGTAGGACATGACACAAGAAACTATTATTACATAAATTTTATCCTGCAGCTCTTTAGCCTTAATTATGCAGTCTTCTTGAGAGCAGCAAAGAACTCACTTAATAGACTGTATCACTTTTTGAGATAAGTGGCATATTTATAGCTTCTGTAATGTACACTGAAATGAGGACAATCATGTCTTGTTTCGAAAGGCAACATTAAAACACACACTATTTACAATTAAGAATGTTTTAACACCACAAAATAAGGAAGTTAATGTTTGAGAAATATACAATGATAATAATAATTTGAATGTTATTGCCGTGCTCAACATTATTCTACTCTACTCTGCAAGAGTGTGTTGTCAGCATCGTAGGGTGGATTTGTGGAATTGTAGATAATGTGTATCTAAAAATGGAAGTAGAACATTTTCTAGTCACAAGGTATGACACAGACTTTTAGTAGTTCATGTACACGTTTTCATTTAACACCTTAGTGTATTTTCTTTTTGATCTTCCCATTTTATTTGATTTTAAAAAGCAAATTAAAAATCAAAGCTCACTGGGAAGGTCTCTTTAAACTTAATTGTGTTGATTTAGTTTCATTTGCTTTCTAGAGATGATGTTTGGCTGGATTTGATTGTTATTATCTCCCATTGATGCTGCCTGGCTCGTTACACAGATTTGTATGTCTTCCACCCAGCCTTTCAATTCTATCTGTCCAAATACAGTGACAGCTTCCCCCGACAAAACAGCATCTTAGATAAGGAGGTTACTAAAAATGCTACGTAATGACAGGAGATTGAGAAGCTAGAAATTGTACTTGAAAACTGAAGGAAGTTAAAGAAGAACATCCTTAGAGGCATATGTGTATTATTTAGGACATATATGTGCTCGAGGCAAAACTAAACCTAATTTAACAAACTATCCCTACACTATACACAGCATGAACACTGCACTGTCATCATCTTCAAACATCCTTAATTCATTTATTTTTCTCCACTGAAAGAGCAGGAAGATGATGAGTAATGTAAAACCAAGGGAAAAATTGTGAAAGAAATTATGTTACAATCATTGTATTGCAAAAATGGTTTTTTGTACATAAAAAGGGTCTGTCAGTGAAACATCAGTTCCGGAACTGAGAATCAGATCAGACTGATCAATTCACAGGTTACAGAGATTATCTTGTGACTTTGCAGCTGAATAGTAACTTAAATATGCCTATGCACTCTGAAGACAACTCCTCTAAAAATGCTTAGTATTCAGAGTTATTTTAATGCTAAAACTATTGTGACTTTACACTGTTCTCTAACTACTAAGCCATTGTGTCTAATCCTTTTGAACAATGATTTCTCCCTGCAGTTTATTATAATTAGATCTAACTCCAACTGGAAAGAGTAACATTACTGTGTTTTCTCTTGTGATGTTTCTGTGGAAGTCAGTCATTGTTTGGAGTATGATGATTTCATTACCAAACAGGAACTATAAAAGGGAGTTTGGATGTTAATGTGCTTTGTGTCTCAAAGAATCATCAGTACTTATGAAAATATATTCATAGAGGCATTACAAAAATTTGTGTGCTTAGTTATTTGTAGGAAAGGCTTTAAGATGCTAACCTGCTGATTTTATCATAAAATTAAATGCATTCAAAATTCAGAGTTTTTTTTTTTATTTTTCAATAGTTTAAATTTCTTAGAAGATCTAATAATTTTCTTGCTATTAAATGAACAAATATTATTTACAAGCACTGTTTTATGATTTCCACAAAACTGTATTTAATGCAAAACCAATATTGCGCCTATAATATCTGTGCTTTTGTAATTACCCAGTAATAGGTTTAGTGAAAACACTTGTAAGATCCCACATCATCCCTTATTTTCTGGTTATTTGTACTTTAATTCTTTCAATCTTTAGCTGACCTTCCTAAAGCTCAGTTTAAGCTCTAGCAAGCCATGCTTTCAGACATGGCAAACCTTAAGAAAGACAAACTCAGAAAAAAAAATTTGACCCTCAAGAGTCTGTTCAATTGCAAAGTTATACTGGGGTGACTTGAAAGAGTTTTTCAGGCCCCAACAACCCTTTTTCTCAGGGGCAGTCATGATTTCACTTTGCTGAGGTGAGTCATTTGACATCCAGTCTAGGAGAAACTGAGAGTAAAAAAAAAAGGCTGATTTACTGTCACCAGAATTTTAAGAAAGTCTTTAACCCCTTTCAAAAGATGAAAAATAATCATCAAAGAGCCTTTCAACTCTTTATATGATTAGTTAGAAGCAGGTGGACTTGAATGCCTAAACCTGAAGCTATATAGATACAAACCTGAACCAGAGAGTCAGATTCTTTCGATCTGGGAGAATTTAAAACATATTGATTTCCCAGAAATAGTGACTTTTTTCCCTCCCTGACTATTAAACCAAGAAGATCTAACCCATCGCTGTGAAAGAGATAGCAAAGGAAAGGAGTGTTTGTGCTCTGGGAGAATTTTTGCATTAACCCCAGAGCGGTGAAGTCCCCTCCACCCTCAGTCATGGCTCCGTCACCTCCAACCATCCAGCCCATTCCAGGGAGTCTTACAGCGACTGGCAAGAGAATCGAAACGTTTCTCACATGGGCGCAGCAACCCTTGCCACAGAAACTGGAAAGATCATTTTTATTGGGGTCATAACTGAACACAGAGCAGAAAAACAGGCAAACCTTGGCTATTCATTATCTGTGTTGCTCAGATCCACAGACTTTCTTATTGAATCTGTCATTTGTATTAAATTCCCTGGCCTCAGTCAGCCTCCTGTTAAGGGAGCATGGATTTTTCTGTTGCTCTGCTGTCATGGGAATGGGTCTATAGTGATTTGAAAAGAAACTACAGACCAGATGATGAACAGAGATATGTTTGAATGGCTAAAGAAAGTGGGTAGGCAACTGTGTAGATTTTCAGTCAAGGTCTGAAACAGCCAGTACGGAACAGACCCAAATGCAGCTGACTGGAGTCCTTCCCAGCCACTCCAGGATTCCTCTGTCCCTCTTGTTCATTGACTGGGTTTTTGGGAAGCCTTTGGTTTGTCCCTGTAGTCTTATCTACCTCTCCAGGGATTACATGAGGAGAAATGAGTCTAAGGAGCTCTGAACAAGTGTACATACATAGATGTCACATGTCTGCATGACAGGGAGGATCTAAAAAGCTGCTTGCTGAAATAGTTCATTTATGCAATCATGGGAATTTGTCTGTAAATAATTATTTACCACCCAACTCAGATGAGAAAATGTGGAATACACAACAGGTACGGAATGGAGGAAATTGTACTGCATTTTTTCTTTTTGAAGACATGATACTGAAATGTAGAATATTTTCAATGAACCAACTTTTCAACAGCTAAACTTTAGCAAGCGTTCATTAATTGCTATGGTTTGATGGATGACTGACCAGATGAAAGTATCTAGATTATTTGAGAAAAGTTTGTTATTCACATTCTATAAATGTCTGTTATTCATTATCCTTCAAAAAACAGTATGAAAGTGTACTTACCTTCGACAGGTTTTTATCCTCTTACAACGATATCAAACTGTTGTAAGCTGCCACCATAACAAAACTTCTGCTTACAGAGTTTCTGTAACCCTTCATAATGATGGTATATGAAAGTGAAATAATTCAACTCCTCCTGTGTTTTCTTTCAAATGATATGTTGGATACAGTAAAGTTAAACAGCAATTCATGTGAGTAGTAATAAGGGAGAGTTTGAATGAAAAAAAGAATAATTTATAAGTAAAAATATCCCCTGTTAACTCTCTTTCTTGACAGGTGACTATATTAGCAAGTAAAATAGATACAAAGATATTTTAGGGTTATCTTAAGGGCACTGGCTTAGAACTGAGGATTTCCTTTGAAGAAGAAAAAATAAAAATAAGCCTTTCAGTCCATTGTGTCTACTGTTTTAAATGTTTCACTGTCCTACAGAGGCAGTATTCTTTTAGCAAGCATGTTTAAGGTAATAATTTAATACAGCTTTTCAAAAAGCAAGGATGTTGAGAAAAATACCCCCCCTATACCATAAAGAGAAGAATAAAGACACACAGAACACTTTAACAGTCATCTGGGTTTTCTGACTTACAGCTTATATCACTATTTGCACCTCTCCAAAGTGGATACAAAATGTTTAAATTCTGCCAAAAGCAAAATGTAGTTACTAATGTCTTGTACCTATTGACTAGATCAAAATCTTCAGACAGGAAGTGTTCTCAATTCTCAGAAGGATATCCCTGACAATGTCATGTACTACAGTCAACCCATCCTAGAATGCAGGGCTGGGTATAGGGCTATCAGGGATTTCTAGAACCCAGGGCTTTGTATGGGGCTCTCAGGGATTTCTAGGTGCAGTGGCAATCCACTTATTGCCATCTTTTTTAGTGTCAAGCCTATTTCCCAACACAAACCTTCAAATATGATTTGCAACTGTCATATTATATTTTACCCTAATAAAGAAGTAGAAGAAGAGTCCTGTGTTTTTGAGCGTTATGGAACCTCTGGGGACTGCATGTCTGCCAACAGTTCAATTCATTACGATACAACATTAAAATAAAGTGTAGAGGCCTGCAAATACATCCTCTTCCACAAAATAATAGCCTTGACCACACTGTCCTGATGAACAGATCTGGGTCTGGTTTCTGTTTTATGTGGCTTAAGTATTTATCTTTCTATGCATCTTTTAATTTCCAATTTGACACTGTTTATCAGTTATGAGCTACACACGGTTTCTAGTGCGCAGCTCTGATTAGCTCTGTAAAACAGAGGAAGGAAATAAAAAGGCATCTACAGATATTGGCTCACCAGTCTTGTGGATGTCGTGCAGCTTGTTGAACTGCTATTTATTGATTAGTCTTATAATGCCTTTGTACCTAATTAAAAATTCAGGACAGGCTCTGTAAATAAGCAGTAGACAATGTCTGGTCTAAAAAAGGAACTACCCAATCACAGAAATGAACTGGGAATACCAGAAGCTCCATCTGTGCTGAATAATTACACGTTTACAAACTGGTTTGCATAATACAGTATTTTGTAGGTTCAAAACCACTGGAATAGTGCGAATAAATGCAGTTTGTCTAGTAATTTTTATGAAATTCATAAAGCTACTTCTTCCTTCCTGGTCTGTGGTACAATTTCATTAACCTGATTTTTAGGATTTCTACTGTCTTCCTAAACGATATGTACCAGTCATTATGGTTTAAAATGATACATTTGTTTTACTCCTTTGATAATCAATTATATTTTCTTCCACACTAATTCCATATTTACAATTATTTCCATAGGTCATATTTTCTAAACCCTTTTCTTATGGCGTTCCTCTGCACTATCCTGCCTTTCTAAAAATACTGCACTTAGAAGTGATTTTTCTTTTAATCAAGCAGAATGCAGCAACCATTTGACATAATTTTTTCACAGAGCAGAGCAGTGAACATTCCTCCCAAGCTTACACACAACATTGAGTAATGCATCCCAGAAGCAGTATCACATTCTCTATCCTTGGTGGACTTCTACAGTCCCCCCAAATTTTTTTGTAACAACTACTGATTTTTTTTGTATTTGTGCATTTGATTGTTTCCTTCCTACAATCTTTCACTCTTCAAATAGAGTAACATTTTCAAATTTTGAAACATTCCTGTTGCCAAAGTGCAACATGTTCTGATCGATGTAATCCAGATGAGCATTATATTTTGCAAACCTTATACATCTAGATCACTTGTTGCATTGCAGTAACAATCAGAAAAATTAAAGCTTATTGTTCTCGCTGTTCAAATCTAAGTTAAGAGAGTTGTCTAGAAACACTTCCTTGAAGCCTCTCATAAGCAATAGGCACCTTTTGTTCTATAATGTCATTCTAGGTAGGCTCTATGGTATTTTCATTTTGACACCCAAAAGTCAAGAACATCAGCATTTGCTAATATGTTTCATGAGTGGTGAACTTGCTGGACTATTTTCTCACCAAATTTGTTTCTTAGTTTGAATTCACAGTGACTATAAAAAGTCAGAACACAGATGTAGAATAGTTCTTGAGGCTAAACAGAACAGACATTAATTTGAATTAAATGTATTGTGCAATATTGTGCCTCTCTTTATTTTTCTGCTCATTGTATGATACAACTCTTTTTATACATAGTGTCCACTTGCTATGTCTGCCCAACTAGTTTTACATTTGCCCCATGTATAGACTGTGTATTTAATAAATCACACACACTTAAATAGTTAAAGACATTTTAAGAATAGCATGAACTCTGAACCAAGCAAACTCAGCAGTAGGTTTGAAGTAAGATTTTGTAAATCTGTTGCTTTCTGCGTGAGGACTGCTCATGGCAGCGTGCATCCAAATTCTGCGAGTTGGTGAATTTTTGTTCTCTAGGCTTTTCCATTAGTTCATCCCTTTTTTATTGGAGGATATCCTTGCCTTTCAGTGAAGAGGGCCTTACACTGTGAGCCCAAAGGTCACAGAACAGAAATGGTAGTTTTCTTAATGAATGACTGAGATATGCACTGTTTAAGAAGTGATTATGGACATACTTCAATAATACAAAAAATCTTAAACACATCTCAGTTTCTAAGTGTGTGAGGTCAACTGTAATAGTTCATATAACTCAGATGATATTGTCTTAATGTGTATTTTATTGCAAATTACCTAAAATAAACCACTGCTGTTTATACAATGTAGATTGTAGTGAAAAAGCAAAAAAAACCAAAAAAAAAACAGGTAATGTGTATGGACTATTTAGTAATTTTAATGAAATATTCATAGGGTAGAACGCTTTGAGTTTACTTAACAGTGCCCACAATTACTGGACATTAGCGAACTCATTACTTCCTGCTTGGTCAGTGAGTGTCGAAGAAAATTACAGCTCCAAGTAAATGTTCAGTTTGGAGAGAAAGGAGCTACCAATTCAGGATGATTCACTTCAGAAAAGAGAAACAGGCAGGATGGTTTCTAATATTCCAGTTGCTTTTTTCCTGGTGTTACTGGGTTTTAACTATTCAGGGACAGAATTCTGACATTAGGCCCTTTCAGCTAATCTTGTATTTCTGCAGTGTATGCAAAGGAAGAGCAGCAGATAAATGAAGTCATTTCAGCAAGTCCATCGGGTCTTAGGAGGCTTATACTTCTCTGCCCAAAACTCAGCCCAGAGCTTTGACATGACAGAAAGAGAGTAATTGAGTTTGTAATGGCCAAATCTCAGCCACCCTTTCTGATTTCTTGCTCCAGACACCATGTGTGCACAGCCCTCAAGGACTGGAATGTGTGAGTCACTGGGAGGCATGAAGCTGGAAATGAGAATTTGTTTTGAAAGGGAATAAATAGAGATATGGAAAGTTTATCCCAGTTTCAAATGCCTTAACACTATTCGCAGGCTCAGTCTCATATTCTCTGATCTCCCTTTTTGTGTTCAGATTTCTCTGGTTTCTTTTGTCACCTGAATTTAATTTTGGGGAAGAGTTCTTGGAAGTATAGTATAGCATAGCGCTCTTTCCAACACCTCATTAATCTTTGCATTGCATCCACCAGTGTACCTCAGCTCCTCTCTCCACCAGAGCATTGGCAGTGGTATTGTCATTAGTTTCTACCTAAATTCTGTTCTATACAGCATTGGAATTTATTGCATAAAGTCTCAGCACTTAGGTTGGCTGTATGGCCATTCAAACACTAAACTGGTGTACTCAGGCTGCACTTAGGTTTCAAATAAATCTATAAATCTGGAATATTTTTCCTGTCCTTTCTTTGCGTGAAACTCTACTGCAAGTAACATGCATGTTAAGAGAGTATTTATAGGTAGAGTATGGGTCTGGCTGAGGAATATTGGACTAAATGTAGCTGCCAGCATGCTAATACGTTAAGTAAGCAATAAACACTCTTTAGACTCTGCCAGCTTTAGCAAAGTATTTGTAGGGGATACGCCAGATTAATGAAAATTCCTGTTTTGTTGTTGGTTGTTTTTTTCCCCCCGATCTCCTAATCATTTAGATAGCACACCTAGATCAAAATAAAATGTAGTTTTGTGTATCTGTGTTTATTAAAACAAGGATCCAGAAAAATCAAACATAAGGTAACTGCAGCAGAAGAAATATATGCACAGGACATTTTTCCAACTTTTTACACACAGCAGGTCTCTGAAAGGAGCTCAGTAGGCTGAGTAGCTTTCATGGGCATTTGGACTTAGGAATTGAGTTACTCTGCTGCTTTTAAGTGCATGCCCACTTCTTTTTAAATGCAAATTAGGTGGACTAGTGTGTGTCATCATATTAAATATTACTGATACAACATTATGGTTGTACTCCAGGTGAGCACTACAAGATTGAATGGATGTCCCTTCAAAAAAAAAGAAAATATTTTCTTTGCATAGGAAAATATATTTTTGCTTTCTGTGTTTTACTGTTACCCTGAATACACCTTGTTCACTTTAACAGAAGGTCAGACAGTGCTTTTGATTCACCAGTGCAAGATGTGCTGAATCAGGGGATATCGAGCCTTGTAGCATGTTAAGATTTTATTATTTTCTATCTCTGGTCAAAAAGAGTTGAGTAGAGATTCTGCAGAAAATTAAAGAAAACAGCAAATAAAAGAAACTCAAATGAAGGCTGAAATATAGTTTTCAGCCTAGGCAGAAGACTGTAGAACACACTTGGATATACTGCTGCCTTTTGTGCAGTCTGAGGGGAGATGTATTGCTGGTTATATTACTTGTTTCCAAGGAGATAGAAATATGCAGGAAAATCACCTGACTCTCTTCAATGAGAGTTGAATGTGTCTTTTTTTAAAGAACAAAATAAGCTTGGAGCCTCTGTAGAGGTTTGAACCTCCCATTTCTTTTGTACTATTTTCTGTGTCTGCAAGTTGGAAGGGGACCATGAAATGTTCCAATCAGTATTAGATCATCATTTAGTGACTCCCCTCTGCTGTCACATTGCAGCATTGTAGGAACTTCACTGGCCCACCCACCCCTTGTAGTAGTGGCTTTCTTCTGGCAGTCCCAGGTACCTCTTGGAGGACTGGAATGGACAGTAGGCCATAACTTGTTTTTCTTCCTGTGAGCTGTTCAGAAATGCTAAAGCCTGGATGGCTCCACAGATGTTTGAAAGCCTGTAATTGTTCTGAGAAATGCTAATGCTAAGTTCTAACCAGAGATGTTTCTCTTGGTTTAACTATGCTAACAAAATCCAAAATTAATCTGGAGGTAAACACATCAGTTGTCTTACCAGAAGTAGTCTTCACCACCTCAGTTGTGTTTCTTAATCCTGTGAAGGCGAACTGGTAAAGCCTCCAGGACCTGGTGTCCCCCACCTCCACTGAGCTGCGTTTCCACTGGTAAATGATCTCTTCCCGTGGGTAGCCGTCTTAGTGCAATGGGAAATACAAAAGGCTTTGGTTGATAATCATTGCTAGGGTTTGGGTGTACTTTGGACAGTAAAAATACTATTTTTATTTATGAAAAAAACGGGAGAAGCATATTGCAAGTAAATTATAGGTATGTTTTCCTCAAGTTACTTAGTAGTGCCTTTTACTTAATGTCACATTTTATTTTATTAATTGCAAATTAAAACAGCATTTGAGATAAATTTTTCAAAAACAGGTTTTCCACCTTTGTGGACCCAATAGGATACAAATTTTCCTGTCCTTCACTTTTGGACAAAAAAAGTCTGCAGCTCAACCAGGAATTCACATCTTGACCTGACTGCAAAATGTCAAACTTGACTCCAACTAGTGCAATAGTAAAACACCCATGCGCAGCTAGAAAGAATAAGGCCATGGAATTTTGATGCTGAAAGGAAACATTTCTACTTTTATGCTCAAATATAAGCATAAACTAATCACAGGGTCCAGAAATTTTATATATATGTATTTTTTCCCTAGCATTCCTCGCTTTTATTTGCGGATTTATGTACTGAAAATAAGATCAAAATAAAAGTGAAAACCATTGGGCTATATCTAAATAAGAACATGATCTTCACTGACTAAATAAGTTAATATAAATTTATAATAAGCAGTTCAGTGTGGGTCAGAAAAGGGATATTTTTAACCAAGTTACTTACAGCTTGAAAATTCCAGGGGGCAGGAGTGGACATCCATTGGGAAGTTGTGTAACTGTAGCTGACACTCAGCATCAATTGTCAGTCTGAGAAGAGATCAGGATATACAGAATGCACTTGAGAAGTTTGCCCTGAAAGCTACACCACGGCAAACAAAATAAAGTTCTTAATAATATGGATCCTGATTATGTAATATGTAAATATTATACATACATATATATATATATAAAGAGAGAGAGAGAGAGAGAGAGAGAGAGAGCCAGAGAAAACTATAGATACCTATGTTAATAGTCCAAGGATAGGAAGACATCATGGTTACCAATAACCAGTGTTTCTTTTTTGCTTTGGTATTAAAGTCCTGTTCCTGTGCATCTGAAATGGCAGCATTACTCATGACTGACAAATCCATAAGTAGATATACAGGTTGTCGCATGAGTATTGACAAATCTTTGTGTCACAACATGCCATAATGCACTAGGGAAATGTATTTTCTGTGACAAAAATTCTGTTTCAGAAATGATGGATGGCAATCCAAATTTAGACATCTGCAACCAAGACAGCCATCTAGACTACCTTCCTGCCTAGTGCAAAGGTACTCTGAGGATACACTTCATTTCACCCAAAAATAACACATTTACCTTAATGCAGAAGAGAAACAAACTGAAAGGTGTTTCCCTCTACTGAACATTAGGAGAGTCTCCATGATAACTCAGGTAGTGTAGTTGCTATAGATCAGGTGAAGACATGTACTTTTAGAAATCCAAAAGAAGATAAGATATACTCCCTGATATGCCTGCAAAAACCTCTTACCATTTTTCATTCAGTCCCAGCCTTGCCATGAGCTGCAGGATACTTGAACTTTGGAATAAATTAAAAATCCCAAACACTTAGGATTTTCCCATGTAGGGAGTATCTTATGGTGATTTGTAATATATTTGAGTTGTTACATATGGCATATGCTACACTTAAATGTAGGCATACACATAACTTAATTATTGAAAAGGAAATCTGTCTCCAGAGGAGAGCTACATATCTGACTGGAGAATCTAGACATGAGCATATCAAGTTCAGGTGCATGAAAATTTTAGTGATATGGGACATATCCATAGGTTTGGATTAAACCTTAAATGTTCAATGCTGAAATGATATCCCTTATTTTCATAAGATATTTGAGGAACAAAATGCTTTTGCAGAGTGGAGCTTCATCTAGCTAAATTGGAATCAATTCAGAATAAGAAGCCTTTGATGGATGTAATGCCTCCTTTTATACCATTTACTTAATTGAAGGATAATTCAAATTTATCAGTTTAGCACAATGAAAAGGTAAATGGCAGTAGGGACCAAACCAGTGGCAAACAATAAAACATACCTGAAAAGGAAGATTAATGACTATAAAACATCTGTAGTCATTTTAATATAGGAAGGTGACTACTGTGGAGCAAGACAGTACAATCTATAGGAAGAAATAAAATTCTTTATTGTTCCAATATCAAATAAATTTCATGCAATAGATATCTTCTAAATACTCCCCTTTATCAGGATTGTATGCATAAATAAATAGGAAACCCTAGTGTTTTTTCCTTCAGGTTAATGTCAAATTGCATGAATTCAGAGGGTCTTTCTCTGGCTTTCCTATGAGAAACCGAATTAAAGTTGGATATAAATACCTCAATGTGTACAAGACTCTGCCGTCATTCCAGATCCTGAGCATCCTATTAGGAGTTGTTATCCAATGAGCATCAGCTTTCTTGGAATTTCGGAAAAATGTATCTGGGATCCAGATCTTCCCAACCATGTTGCTGTTTAATCTGAGCACTTTTATAGTGCTGTTGAACTTCAGACGTCTGTCATACCACGTTTGGGCGAAAAATATATCAATTGTATATTCCTGTTGTGTTAACCAGAAATACTGATGAAAACATAGCATTTAGCATTTTATATAGCTCCTGATACGCTTTCCTTAATTTCATATGAAAAAAAATGAACTACAGAAGATGATCCTAGACCTGATAGAACCATTTTTTTGGTGAATTTTTGAGGCATCATTTACCAAAGATTATTGTTTAAAACCAATTTGTCCTATTATTTTTCCCATTGAGAGGTAAAACTAAGGTGCAATTGAGTATCATATGCACCTTTCTAACTCTGTGTTCCCACATCTCAGCCTGCACCTGCTCAGGCCAGAGAACAATTAATTATTTCCTTAGATCTAGGACACGAAAAGTTTGAGCTGACTTAATTGCCTGTGCCCTATGGCTAATATCAGCGGTGGTGAAGCCTCTGGGGAGGATCTAGGCTTTCTGCTTTTTATCTCTTGGTGGCAAGAGTGGTCCTATTACTGGTGAATGGCTTTCCTTACTTTGTAGCAGTCTGGAAGCTCAGTTTTACAGGAGTTAAACTGTCACAAAGTGTGTGAAAGCAGAGCACATAAAATTGTGAGGATATGTTAAAAACTATTATTATTACATTTTTTCAACATAAAGTTCAGTTCTCCCAGCTCACAGAGATTTATACCTCATATAATCCTCACGTCCATAATTACAATGAGGTTTTAAAGATAATATAGGTACAGCACAAATGATGGAGACTTTGTAACAAGAAAAATGGGCAATCATTTACCTACCATATTGATGGCATTCACAGGCCCGATGCTATTTACGTACATGTCAGTGTGAATTATTGTCGGTTTAACTGGAAGAGAAACACAAGAATCAGTAAAATGAATGAAAGTCAAAATCAACTACATGGAAGTCAAACATAATCAAATTATTATAACACCTCTCCTGTGTGGCTATATTGCCTCACATTTAAAGTGAAGTTTGAGAAAACTTCGTATACCATTTATTCTATCAGAAAAAATTCTCTTATGCTATGAGAAAAAATACTGAAAGCGATGTTGTTAGCTTAGAGTGACTCCTGTCTGTCTGAGAGGATGTATAATTTGTGTCAGGTCACAGCAGTACATCTGACAAAATACTATCAACGAGAGCAAACTTATTTTTCTTATGAAGTTTTGCACCACTTGTTTTACATTATAATGCCAAATGCAACTTGACTGCTGTTGCCTGTAGAGGTGGCTATAGGCAAGTAACAATTTCAGGAGCCCAAAGTAAAACTGATACTCAAGACTCTCAAACAGAAATGAAGAACAGCTGTTAGATTGCTTTATTTTGAAATTACTCTATTATATCTTTATTATTATTCTACACCTTGACTAAAACATGGTGTTTTTTCCCAATTGTTTTTAAGAATGCTTACTTCCTTTTTGTTTCTGAAGTCTTGGATTGGGAGAATAAGATAAATTCCTCTGCGAATTTACACTGTATACATACATTGAAGGTTAAAGATGCATGTTATCCCTCACTGTGAAAAATTCCTTAGTTTATAAGCCTCTATAAACTTGTGAGAAACAGCTTCCTTCATTAACCTTGCTGGTCTCTGCCTTCCTCTGCCTTCCTCATCCATGAAATCTCCCTGCATTTTTCTATAATCTTATTAATGTTGCATCCCCTTCTCCAGGGGGAATTGTCTGCCTGCTCTGTGCACACGTGGGACTTCTCAAACAGACTTGCAAGAAGGCAATTCAGGAAAATTTTTCTCTTTGATCTTCCTTAATAATCAGTGGAGAGAAAGATTCCTGTAAAAGGTGATTCTGTAACATAAGACTTCCATCATAAGTCCAGGTTTAGGTCTATATACTTACACTGGCTGTGGGAAACATCTGGAGAGATTGGCCTTGCTTGACTGCAGTTACTTTTGTAAACCTCTTTCTCTGTGCCCCGTTTATTGCCCTGTCACCTCTTGCCCTGCAAGTGAGGGCCCAAGCTGGATCACTTAGTGCAGACCTGCTGCTGTTGGAGGCTCTGTATCCATCACATCATATAAGAATCAGGCTTTTGGACCTTCCTTTCCAATATATTATTTTTGATTCTCTTAACACCCTCACTTAGATACAAAAAGAAGGTAAAAACTTGCTTTTTCAATCTCCAGAAGTTAAATTCCAAAATTCCTATGCAGGTAGATCATTACAAGCAGCCTGATTCAGCAATTCACAACAGTCTTATTAGATGTTTTAGGATAGATTCAGCAATCTTAGTTTATGTCAGCTTCCAAATTTACGACTACTTTTCATGCCTCTGTTGTTTTACTGCATTGTATTTTATCCTCTATTTTATAATTTTATAGTATTTTATAACTACTTTGAATGGATTTTGCTTCCTGTGTGCAATAATATGACATGAAAATCATTTCTCTTCACTGCTTAATCCAAAGTGGTCTAGAAAGAAAACCAACATACCTCCTATATCAGGTCTCAATTTGTTGTCATATCCTTCCAGCAAGCCATTTAAAATAAGAGTCACATCACTCTCATGGACTTTGGGAGTCAAAACCCAGGTCTTATTTGAAGTGTAATCTTCATAATCATCATCTCCCTTTTGAGTGGAACTATTAAATAAAAATGAAGAAATAGCCTTGAAAAATACAAATTGGTAGGTAACTTTTTTGGGAGACAAAACACACCCATTTCAGATTTTAATAATACTGTACAAAATATCAAAAAATTGACTGCTTTATAAAAGGAGACTCCTAGTAAAGGTGCCATGTAACAGCTGAGGTTACAGTTCACTTTAGCAGCATTTCTTTGGAGTACAATTGATACCACATTCTGTCTATTTGAAGGAACATCAGTGCTTATTACCACGTTTGCCATGCCTATTTTTTCTCTCACTGCCGCAGGTGGGACCTGTTATGAAACAAATCTTATTGTCACTCAGCTTATGCAACTCTCCACCAAAATGCCACTTATTATGTACACAGTGTTGTTCCATTACTTCTCTTGGTGAGAATGATTTGATGCATCACATTACTGACAAGACTGATAATTAGATTCATTCAAACAAACTGTCACACAGCTTTTCTCCACTCTGATGAACTTCAGCTTATTGTGATTTTGGGAAGTTCAGCACAAATTTTTGCCAAGGGTTTTCATTTTCAGTTTTGGTAACCAGAGCCCAGAGAGGATTAAAAGTCTGTCTGTTGTGTTTTTTTCTGCTACTGAGCAGTATGACAGCAGATCTAATTCAACCTGCTTAGCACAGTAAAAAACAAAAACCAGGTTAGGAGTTAGAAATGTGTAGACTATTCTTAACGGATGGTTTGTTTTCTCAAAATCTGTGCCTCCAGTTCTAGAGGAGAATATAGAAACTACTTTAGAATATGACATAATCAGATATTTTAATTTCAGAATTACAATGGTAATGAGCTGAATAGTGCTAGGTAACTGGGGTTTTTTTTGCATAATATACCAGTGTCCTCCTTTCCTGACCAGCTTTTGTGATAGACTTTGAATACTGCTGGATATGAAATATCTTAATGAGACTACAAATTTCTTAAGCCAGTGGATGGAGTTTGGATACAAATGGGTCAAAATTTAGTTATTTTCCCGTTTCAGCCAGAATCTGTACAGGAGTGGGAAAGAGCTGAGAGAAGCAGATTCTCATGGAGCATGGGTCTTATGCTTGGCACACAAGGTTGAAAGAGGCACAGCTGACCGTGGTCACGGGTGCAGTAGCGTAGTGATGACTGGTCCTGCAGTCTGAGACCACCCCTCTGTTGTCAGCGATCTTGGCTGAGGTTGTGCCCACTCTTCCCTACAGTGTTATCCTGCTGCATCCAGCTTGGACCTACTCAGAATAGATGGCCTGAAGGCTCTCCTGTGCTGGGCTTTGGGAGCTGTAAGCCAACTGCACAAACACAACTGAACTATAAAAGAGGCTTTGGGTTTGTTCTTCCCCATGGCACAGCCTGACAGGGTGGAGCCGTAACACATCTGTGCCTCTCCATGTAAGATTCTTCCTCCCAGGAGTACTGAAGTGGCCTGAGACCATACGCAGGGAATGTATAGCACGAAGAGAGAGTCAGACTTGCACTGCATAGAGCTGAGCTTGGATTGGTTAATCTGTGCCTTTGTTACATGAACTGAATACCACTGAGTGCAGCCTCCAGGCACCCCTAACCCACCCAGAACCAGCAGTTATGAACCTGGGAATTTCAGCTTCCCGGGTCAAGAACTGGCAACCCAACTTCCTCCCTCTGGCTACACAAGCCTGGACCTGCAATGTTCTAGTGACAATTAAAAGCAGAGTTTTAATTGGATATGTGCAACATGGTATTCTGCTGGTACTGACAAACAGGCCAATATAATTAAATGGGGGAAATTTGTTTATTCAGCTGTCTGGAGTTCAAAATTCTAACTGTAATTCAAAGGAACATAACTGAAGCCAAGTTCTGTCTCTTGGAGGAAAGGCAATCTTTCTAAACAAAGTCTCTGCAAACAGAAGGCACTGGATTATATGTGTTCAAACCATGCAAAGTGAATGCAGAAATACAACTTCACGTATAAAAAGCCATATTCCTGATTTATAACCAATTAAACATTCATTCTCTGAAAAGAATATAAATTTCTGAATGGAAAAGAAAAAGTAAATCAAATGCATTCTTCCATAAAGGCAATGTGTTACTGGATATCAATGTGATGAGAAAGCTTTGAAAAGAGCTAGTTAGTAGAGTCTGGTGTCCTAGACAGTGCAAGATTAGAAATATGTTTGTCTACTGGTTTCCTCAAATCTAGAACAACCTTATTGAACAGCACGTGACAGTCACTAAAACTTCCATTTCTTCTTGGAAATTTATTTGCATGAAAGAAATACCTACCTATTTGCTTGTTCATCTGTCATTTCAAGCCATTTTGGCACTCCACATGTCCAAAACCAGCAACTGCTTTCTGAGATTAGTGGGAGACAGAGGAGAGAGAACACAGCCAATGTAGCTAGGGAAAAATGCCACTGAATTCCAGGTTTTATCAGAATTCCAAGAGGATCATAAGTTACTATGGGTATGCAATTGTTTAAATGCGTCTGTGTAAACCTGCACACCAGCCAGAGCAATTGGAGGTGCATCTGTATCCAGATAAGCAGGGCTTTAGCTGTGAAACGCTATTAATGTTAATGAAAGTTATAAAGACAAAGCTCTTTTAATCTCCTTAAGACTTTCAGATCAGTCCTTCTATCATCTAAATTTTGCAAGTGCTTTTAGTGTCCAGAACAAATTTGTTAAAGCTAGATTATACCCAAATACGTATTGAAATCTGCTCTTATTTTTATGACTGCTAGAAGTTTTCAAATCGAGTAAGATAGATTTGGAAAGAAATATCTATTTACCTCCTTGCAGATTACAGTATAATTTTTTGAAGGTTAATATTTCAGGCACTGATACAAAATCTCACCAGCTGAGATATTCCCACTCTGACATTAATGCCATTGCCGAATATGTACAAAACTGCTCTACATAAATCCACTTTCCCTAGCTGAAAAAGAGATGGCTTAAGAGGGTCATAATGAAACTTCAAGCCATAGAGTACTTAAAGGTAGGAGGCCCTTTTGGAGGTCATCTGGTCCAATCCCTGCCCAGTTTGCCAGCTAGGCCTGCATGACTTGCCTGTGATGGTAATTACTTATATATAATCACAGGTGTTTAATATTCAGGGAGTCTCTCTGCATGGATCAAATTACTTGAAATACATTCTCACAAATCAGAGAGAGGGCAGCAATCACTGCATGCTAGCAAGCATTTATTAATTTAGGTCCGATTTTTAAAAATGATATGTGCAAAGATCTATAAACTGGTATCTCTACAATTGCATAAAAACCTCATTCTTCCACTGAGGTTTTTACCATGTCAGCTGCTAAACAGGGTTGAATTCATGTTTTTTATCTTCCTTGCTATAAAATACACACACTAATCCTAATCTTGCATTAAACAAGTTGTTACTTGATTTATAACCTAACTCTTTTGAGTGCTTATTGGTGAGGTGTAGCTTCAGCACAAAATGAGATTACACAAATGAAGTGTTCAGAAACTTATTCTTGAGGTCTTTGCTAGTGCACAAGATCCCTACATTTTTTACAATACTGTCTGGGAAAAATTTAATCATTCCTGGAGCAAGTGTATCCTCTGTGGGCACAGCTGAGTACTGGAGGTAGAACTGGGGTCACCAACCAAGGGACAAAGGATTATATCTCTCTCATTGTCACAGCCTCTAAAGACACTAAAGGCGTTATTTCTGTACTGGAAATACATTGAAATTGTTGAAGAGGATATATCTGCTGAGAAATCACTGATGCATTAGAAAAACAATTTTTTCCCCATCTTCTTTATTGATCCTTCTTCAGAAGACATGGTCAAGCCCACTGCTTAAAGGTTTCATTAATGTGCTGATATGCTATTCTCTTAGCAGTCCAAAGCCGCATCAGTCCACATTATAATTTGGGAATCTATTCCATTTTATAAGAGAGTCAGCATGATTTCTTTTCTTTTTTTGCTTTCATTTCCATGGACATTTTTGATACCTATGGAAAAATGCTCGCCACTTTAGTAAAGTATAATAACTATTTATTTTAATGGTATACAAATGTTTTAAATTATTATCCTTTCAAGCTTTTTGGCTTAAATTCTTCAGTTTAAAAATAAAAACAAAGCATAGATTATCCATTTAATAACTACTGTGTTTTAGTTAATTGCTAACATAAAGTCAGCATTATAACTTTGGATGATTCCTACTGTCATCTCTATACCAGAGACACTCTAATGTAACTTCCAGAGGAATCACACATAGTGTTTCTTGGAAATACAGTACCATATGTTGGTAAAGTTAGGCTATACATCATTTAAAATTCCGGACAGCAGTGATAATTTATACTCTAAACTGGGGAACAGATGGGGCACATCTTATTTAAGTAGTGAGCACTAACTCCCAAAGGATATCCCTTTGAGAAAAGGTATATATTTCCTAATCCACAGGAACGTGATTTTCAAAACTTGTTACAAGTTTTATAGAAAGGATACTCTTCTCTGGCACAAAAACTTACCATGGCTGCTCAGTCTTTCAGCCTTCACATGTGAGGTCATATATTTAGCTGGTCAAAATCTCTATAATTCCAGTGACTTTAAATAAAATATGCCAGTCTGTACCTTCTGGGGCTCTGTCCTTTAAGTTTGCTAAATATAGAAAATTAATTTTAACTAGTAAGAGAATTTTTTTGTAAAACTTCACCCCAGAGTCAATTATCCCTGCTGAAATCTGCCTGCTGTTGCATTGCTGTTTACAAGCAGAATCAGAGTAGCCATGAACTGCCTAAAGGAAAAGACCTGTAGCAGTACTGAATAGCTAACAATTCATTAGTTTAAATCTAATTAAAAACTTAAATTTATTTGTCAAAAAAGTCTAGCCAATTTCATCTTTTATACAAAGTAGGCTATAGAAGTTGTGGAGCCGTCAGCAAAGTACTTGCATATAGAATGAGTTGCCCATTGACAGCACCAATGTTTTCTACCTTTTGCGAGTTTACATGACAGCACTGTTTATTTAATGAAAAGTCAAGTTAAATTCATTCTCTGATGTACATACAGAATTACCTTAATCTATAGGTCATACATTAGTCGTGGTGGTAATATGATCACTGTGAGGGAAAGAAATATTCCAGGTTCCCACTGTGGATGCAGAGATGCTGTATGCAGATGTGATATGAGAGTATGTGGAGGATTGCATACGTGCAGGAAAATACAGTGTCTCTGGCAATCTAAGAGTATGTTCTCTCTTGGTGACACATTATATGTAAAGCTACCTTGATTGAAACAGAACATGTTTTCAATAAGCTGTGTCCTGGATTCTCTCACACTGTTATGTTTCTAGTCTGTCCATTTGTACTGTTCAAATCCCAAGGCTATGCCCAGGACTGTACTACTGTCCTTACCATAAAAATTGGTCCTATTTTCTCTTTTACTCCTAAATGTTCATCACAATACCCAACCTTCACTTCTCTCAGGACTGCAAATCATGTAATGTGAAGATTAATCTTTTCCCAAGTAATTTCTTACATCAAAGATGTAACCTCAAAATAAATGCTTTGCTAAGAAAGAAAAAGAGGAGATCCAGTCATTTAACAGAAAATGATCCTGAGAAACTTGGGCTAAGAAATCATGGAAAGGTGTCTTGTCATCCTCCTCCCTTCACTTAGCATTGTGGTGCTGGTGCAACTACAATTCTGGATGGAGCTACATTGAAGAGCCTGTAATCCTAGATTCGCAGTTTCCAGCAAAACTTGTTTCACACCTGGCTAAAAGGGAGTACAAGCTGTATTTTGGCCCTTTGATGTAATCAAAGTGAGGGAGGATGAGGAATTTCACAGGAAGGAAGAAAACAGTTTTGACTTCTACTCAGTGGTTTGGGTAGTGTGGATTTCAGGTAGGTCACCTGTAGAAGGTAGTTTATTTCCTAGGTAGCTGCTTCTGCTAGAGCTGTCAATTCCAAGAACTTTTCAAATAAAAAGATTACTGCTTAGAAACAAAGCAAAGCTGACTTCTTCTTTCATCCCTAAGTCGCAGAGGTATGGAAGTGTACAAGGCAATAATTATTAAAATAATACTACAGTTCTCATAAGCTGAAACACTAAGATTACATAGGGACTGAGCACACAAGTCTCAAAACGGGCATTCAAGACCCAGAAATCACTAGAGGAGCACAGATGACTACTCCCAGCAGATGACTTTCCAGTCATCTTTAGTGAGCATGAAGGCACTAGATTGCCAGTAATCAGTCATTTCTGAAAACTATGCCTACCCTGAGATTTAAAGGCTGCCTAGATTCCTGTGAACATTTACTCTCTTTTCCACTGAAGAGATGATACCTGGCAACACAGACCTATGTATCATGCTGTGGATTTTACAAGCTTTCTTCTAGTCATTCAGCAATTCAAAGTACCTCACTGGTACTTTTCAGACATTTTGAGTAAACCAGTCCAACTCTTAAACAGACTTCTAAAATATTATATGGCAATGATAGTTTTTTATTAGTCTCTGTAAAACTGTCGATTATAGCAGAGTGGTTTATTCCAGAGTTATTCTACGTCTTCCCCAAGATGAGCACTCACATCATCTACTGTACCTAACACCTAATAAATGTTGTGATTATTGCTAAAGCATCTATGTGCCGGATTTTCAGATTCAACTGAATGTGGCTACAGCAAGTAGAAATGTTGAAAATTAAAACTTTAACTTGGTTTAAGTTTTGTTTCCTTCCTGTAAGTTCACAAAAACACTTTTTAAAAAAGCCCTTTGGGGTGCATTTATTGAAGGTCCTAACAATAAAACTTCTGGTTTGCAGTATTTACCGTGTTTTCTAGTTCACTGTACTGAAAAATTGGAGAGCAATTTTCGCACTGCACAACTGATTGGATTCAAGTCATGAGTGACCATGAGGATTATTGTCCCTTTTAAAATATTGCTAGTAGCAACAAAATGGGCTCAGGGCCAGTTGTTGCAAAAATTCTCAGAAAGAGAGACCAGTGATAGCAGTCCTGGCAAAGAACCAAAGGCTGAAATGTAGCACCCAGTCTAGAATCTGTTTCTTCAGCAGAAAGTTGAGGCATGTTGTTAAGTGAGTTGATAAAAGATTTCCATCTTCAGATCTAACAGAACAGACTGATGTGATTAACCAAGGCTAAATTGCACCACAATATAAAACTTTGGGTATGTAGAGGAATCATAAATAGAAAAGTGTAGAGCGTTGAAATAAACTTGTTTAGTCAGTAAGAAATAAGAGAGAGAACTCTAGGAAAAACCGTATTCCTTTTGAACAGGCTGAGCTTGAAGTGCAGCATTTATACTTATGAGAACTCTGGAGGAGTCTAAGATATGTTCAGATGATTCAGATAAGCTTCCATAATTTAAGATGATTATTCCAATATTTTTGAGCTTGAATGTTATATGACTATATTTCCTTACATTTTATTTACTGAAGGTTATATTATCTACTCCCATATGTTTTCACTGTGGTTATGGCTACTCATGTTAGCTGCAAGAGAAAAGATTAGAAACAAAGAGAAAAGGGAGCAATAGATTCAGATATTCTTCTGCAACATAGGATTAACTTGAGTTGATGCTCTACTTTATTTGAAAAGCTTTGGCTCTATGTAACCATAAAAGGTGAAACCCTAGAATTATGGGGACCTCAGGAGGTTTTTTGTTTACCTTCCTCTTCTCTCCATTTCTCTCCCTTCCTATCCCCTTCTTTTCTCTTTTTTTTTTTTTTAATTTCTTTTAAAACTGTTTGATGCATCTCTGCATATGAAATCTAAGGCACTTTGAGCATGATTTTTGGCTGTTGCTATTACTTATCTCCTGTAGATTTCCACTATAGCCGGAAAATCTCAAGAGAAGGAGTTAATGGCCATTACTGAAATGTGATTTGACTGGGTCTGTTTTAGTATTAGCCCACTTCATTTTTCCTGGCTGTGTTTTATTGAATACAATTGTCATCTGTTGGTATTTTATGTTATTTCTCTTCCCCAGTGATGTGAATTGCTTTTAGAAAAGATTTCTCTAAAATCTCCCTATAAATTAAAAAGAGGAGCAAAAAGCTCAATTCTCCTCTCAGTGAGTAAGATTGGAGAAACAGGGATGCCCTCCAGCCATCTAATTAAACAGCACTAGCTCAAAAAGACCAATCCTATTGCTCAATTAGATTTGAGAGGAAAAAAAGTAGGTTCTTGTTCTGTACTACCCTATGAAGCACATGTTTGTGGCTTTTCAGAATTCCTGCACAATGTTTGTCTGTATTTTGTCTGCATAGTAATTTCACCCAAAAGGAATTCACTTCTGGAATCAATCATTCATGGTGTAGTCATCTTCTCATCACTATCTCTCAATGTTTAAAAACAGACATGTGAGGTGCTGGAAATGTCAGCAGTTTTGCTTATTAAGTAACACTCCTGAACATTTATTTTAGATTTAAAACCTTTCTTGTGTGTGTGTGTGTACTGATGTGAACTATAAATTCAAGTTAAAATGAATATAAATCCTCATTAGAATTAAATATGTCAGGGAATGTTTTCGTTCTTGTCATCTATGCCTCAGTACACAGCAGAGCACAATAATGAGGTGTTCCCAGTGTTGGGCTGGGAGTCAGGAACACTGAATGCCCACCCCCATTAAAGGACTAGTGCCCTGCTTGCTATGGTAAGCCAAGTGATACCATCTCTGCATGTAAGTGTAAACTATTTTTACAATCTAAGCAAGCACATAAGTTTTCCTTATTATTTGTGCTTGACAAAGACTAGGTATGATGGTGAACCATCTCATTAGGGAGGAAGAAACAACCACTAATTATGCCTTAGGAAATGATATTTCATTGCACCTATGATCAAGGTTAAAGCCCATATCTTTGGTAAAGCAAGTGGTTCAGATAAGTCCTGAATGTTTAGGGAGCTACTCAAAAATAAATGTGAAACAAGTATGGATTTATTCTGAGTATATTAAAAATTCTTACTTCTCTTAGGTCATGGAAGAATCATTAGTGGAATGTTTACTAGATAGAAATGGGTCTTGAAGAAAGAGCTGAATGAACAGAAAATAGCTGCTTGATACACATCTTTAATTACATCATCATGTAGCTAACTCATTCAAAAAAATGAGTGTAAGCAAATGGTGAAAATTAATTTTTTTGCTGTTGTTACTTTTTTAAACAATGCTTCTGTTTTAACTTCATTTGTAATGCATGGTAACCAACAGTAATAACCCATGTGTTCCCACATAAACCAACTTATATCATGCAAGACACTGTTTGCACTCATAGTCATAAAACAGACTGTGCAGGGGTGGATGTGGAATTTAGTTCTGATAACAGGGTAGATGTGTGATACATTAAGAATGTAAGTGGCAAACTAATGTCTCTGTGTCAGCTGAGTAGAAAAATTGTAAACAAGTGTGCCTGTAATTCCCCTATGGATTTTATTTATTTTGATGAAATGCTGGTTTTGTTTTAGAATTCTAGTGGATTTTCCTTTGTGGGACATACAAACATCCTAGCTTCTGGGTAAAGCCTGTCGGCACCTCTCCTGTGAAATGCAGCCAGACAGGGTTATTCAGTGGCAACGTCACCCCATGCCTGGTTAACCTGGAGAAAAAGAGGCTCAGGAGGTTCCTTATTGCTCTCTACAACTACCTAAAAGGAGGTTGTAGCCAGGTGGAGATCAGCCTCTTCTCCTGGGTAACAAAGGATAGCACAAGAGGAAATGACCCCAGGTTGGACCAGGGGAGGTTTAGATTGGATGTTAGGAAAAATTTCTTCACTGAAAGAGTTGTCAGGCATTGGAACAGACTGCCCAGGGAAGCGCTAGAGTGCCCGTCCTGGAAGTGCTCAAGGCGTGTGGATGTGATACCTGGGGACATGGTTTAGTGGTGAACACAGCAGTGCTGGGTAACGGTAGGACTCAGTGATCCAACCTTACCGATTCTATGATTTTTGTGCCTCTGCTCCTCTGTGCTGCATTCCCCGTGCACTCCTCAAGGCCTCTGCTGTTGTACCAAGTTTGTATTTCTCCACACTAAACAGCCATATCAGTAACTCATTCTCCACAGAGCCATTGCTTGGTGCTACTGTCTATATAAAACTCTGGTTGTACCACAAAAAAAGTCAAACAAATTAGCCACAGATGCCTGGTCAATCAGCTAAATTGCTGTGGCAGCTAAACCAAGTAAAACAAAGCTGTGGGCAGGTCAAGAGAAGTTCAGCCCCAGCCAAGCCTCTGTCCTGGGGCCTTGCAGGCTTGGTGCAAGGAGGGGCTGTCATGAGCAGTGGCCGTGCTGCACAGCAGGGCTGTGCTGCCAGTCACCCTCCTTCCTTCCATGAGAAATAGGGATGCAAAGCTGCTATAGCTTCCTTTCCTATTTATGCCCCACTATGGCAAATGTTTTCAAAATCAATTTCAAAAAGAAATCCTGGGATACAGAAAATTTTGTAAAAAACATACTTTAGATATCAACCCTGTAGAAAGAAAATCTCACTATTAAGTATATTGAACTTCTCATGCAAGAATTTAAAAATCCTTTCCTGACAAATGGTCAATCCCTTTAAAGGTGCTACCTAATAAATAATATGGTGGCTCTGTAATTTGCATGGCACAACCATGCAAATTCTACCTAGGTCTGAAGGTTTTGGCATTTGAGTGGGCTAGACATAATGATCACTGCAAAGCCTATCTTCCCATCCCTCACATCTGAATATGACTATTAAGGCTAGTCAAAATACTGGGGAAATAGGAGCAATTTCTATTCAAGACACACACAAACATGTATCTCCCAGGCTTTTCTTTTTCCTCCATAAATATTTTGGCATGCCTCTTTTTGACTTTCGTCAGCATAAGAGAATTTTATTTTATAAATTGTCATTGTTCTGAGAATTTTGTCTTTGTAAAAGTAGAGACTTCTATAGAGGAAGCTACTAGAAACTTGTTTTATAAGTAGATGTTATTCTGGGCTAGAGAAAGCTCCTCGTAACTGGAAAAGAGGGCAAGAATCAGAACAATAGCCAAGTACAAGCACAAGTTGAAAGTGTATTTGATTAATAAGTGCAACTGGCTACAAAGGTCATAAATAGCAGTAGATGTAATCACAGATATATCCCAAAAGCATTTGTTGAAACACTGCATTGGTAAGAAAGTTTATACAGCCCTATTAATGATTTATTATTGAAATTCCTGGAAAGAAGAAACCACATTACAGTCTACAAGATGTAGACTCATGTAACTAGAGTTTCAAAATATATTTAGCAATGGAATAATACAGAGTGCTGAAGATCCTACAGCGAATGATACAAAGTCCAGAAACACATACAGTGGTGAAAAGGCTTCCTTCAGTTTGAAAGATTATATAAGAGTACTTTTTTTCTCCCTGTCTTCATGGCAGCTCTGTGCTGTGACTTAGTAAAGGGACCCACTAAACCTGCTGCAGAAACGGTTTCAGATGAAAACCACGTTGTCCACACATTCAGGCCACAATGTCCAGTTCCCCAGCAGGTTTCCCTGGCTCCTCCTCAAGAGCTCTACGGAGGACGCCCCATAGCAGGACAGCAACAGGCTTTAAAGGTGAATGGATACAAGACCAAACAGGGAGAGGCAGAGGTTACCACCTGGCATTACTTGAATTAGTCCATTCCCAGCTACGGGGTCTCCATGAAAGAGTTGTGAGTACCAGCTACATGTGGTGTCATTTATGGAAATTGTACTCTGTGTGAGCACTGAAGCAAGATGCAGAAGGAATTTAGGATAGCCATGCAAAGCATGGTGGCAAGTAAGAGTAAGTTAATTGGAAAAGTGCAGATGGTTTCACACCTCATTTTCTGTGGGTAGAGGAGGCACTGTCATGCTTCAGAGATTTTGTTGGTCCTTTATAGATCTTATCCAAACTGCATAACCATGAACTTTTTAAAAACAAAAAAAGTCTTTCCATGACTTGAGTAGATGCTGATGGGACCATCAGGTGAGGAGGGAGACCTGAAAACTTGGAGAGTGCAAACCCCTAAAATTAATGGGACATGATCAGAAGCTAAGAAAGAATAAAGATGTTTTAATAATCATATCTCCCACATGAATACATCCATCTTCAATTTTCTTTGCTACAGATTCAGCAGCTTTCTATGAGCTACAGACTTATGCAGAATAACTGGCAGAGTATTGATAAGAAGAAATTCCACTGGAAGCCACTAAAGCAAAACTTCCACATGCAACCTGTCCTGAGATCCTGGGGAGTTTGGCAAACAGACCTCAAGATAATTTGTTAAATAAAGAACAGATGCTGTTCTAAATTCTACAGTTTTCCAAAGAAATAATTTAAAGAGAGGACATAACTGGAATAGTCTTGCTGGCAAATATTACATTTTTAGCTTATATCCATCAGATATTTCAGGATTATGCTTTCTACACTGCCAGCTGCTCAGTATTCTTATCCTGGTGCAGAAAACTGCGTTGGTAAACATTTAAACAGAAATGAAAGTATTTTCCTGGATAAAGGCTTGAATGTTAAAACCTTAGCGAACTGAACCCCAGCTTAGCTGCCTCAGCCTGTTTTCCCAGGTGTCACTGCAGACACAACATCTTTTTTAAGGAAATACTTTGTTTACATGCCTTCTGGAATGGGGGATCCTATTTAAAATAATTACTATTTATGATTGGACATAATTTGACTATTAAACTTCTGAAGTTTTCATTAAATCCTTTCATTACTATTTTATTGAGGAGCTTGGAACATTGCATATGCAGGTAATGATTGCAGATAACAAATGCTCCTCATTTTTTAGTCTGAATATATACTGCATTGAATTCAATCTCCTCTGTGCCTTTCTATAGAGAGATTATAAGAGAGAGTGGTTTGGGGATGGTGACAGAAGAATTTTTTTTACAGATATAGTATCTTTTCTCTTCCTTTTTTTCTTTCTTCCTTAACAAAATTGTATAATTAAAGCTGCAAACAATTTTCTTTCCTAGTACTCACCATAAGCCTTCACATACTCAGAACTTTTTCAAAGTTACCGTGTGAGTTGAAATTCTTGGTTCCTGGCCAAGGAATAATTTTATTTCAATGCTTAAAATAAAATCCAAATTTTGAAATCTCTAAGGCTAAAATTATTCCCTTTTAAAACCAAATCTGTATAAGTTGTTTCCATGCATACAGTCCCTAGATGGCTCAATAGTGAATTCTGGAACTCATTCTGGAATATGCCTTATTAAGAAGTATACCAGAGTAAAAGTGATTGACTATTAAGTGGTTAAAATGTATTAAGTGTGTATAAAAGTGGTTGGATATTAATAGCAAGTAATTTGGAATTGCTTAATTTAATTTCTGACAAATGAACTCATTCTGGAGGCAGTGGTGGCATATGGTGGCATATTGTGACATATTGTCGTTATCTGGGTGAAACAGAGGTACCTGAGATTTACAACATTTTGACATCAAGGAGGCAGTCATGGATCCGTATCACAACAACCACTGGCAGAGAGAAATACTTTCATGTTGTTCACCACGGATTCTTAAACAAGGTGTTCAAAGCCTTGTTAGTTATACTTGATGTGGAAGTTAAGGATTTGGCCCTGAAGATTTGCCATGACTTTAATCTCATGTGCTACATTACATTAGGGCTTTATTAAGGTTTTAAGTAATTTTAAGTGCATGCTTTAAGTCTTTAAAGCAGATTAGTGAGGTTTTTTAGCAATTCCTGGAGAAAACAGGAAATAAAATGGAAAAGGTCATTGTTAATATATTGTTGATTGTTCTTGCCCCAAAGAGCTTACAAATATTTAATACGTTTATTCAATACAGTATTGTCTGTGGTTTGTAGTTAATTATCTGGGTTGATAAAAGAGTAGCAATATTTTTAATTGTATTTTAAGGACCTCCAACTATTTTAGTTGGAGGTAACTGGTAACGTTCCCTTCTTCAAAATCCTTACATTCCCAGAAAATAGTTTCTTTACTATGTTACAAAACATAATACATAAAAAGTACATAAAAAGTTCAATGGTAATACTCAAACATATTTGGGGTGACAGCCCTCAAAGGCTGCAGGAGCAGAATGAATCATTTAAGTTATACAGACAGAAGCCAAAGGGTGTCTTTTCAGTACTAGTTCAGCTACTACGACAGTTCTTGGCAGTGTAGATATCATTACATGGGTCACATGCCTCATCTTCTTTCTCAAGCCACTACCAGCTTTCTCACTTGTGTTCTTGTTTGACGGTGGCATCTCTCTGGCCTCTAACTTCCAAACAGGCTCTTTGCACTTCATGCAAACAGTTGCCCTGCATTTGTCATCTTTGTTAATCTGAACATAACAACTCATGTTTCTAAACCCTGCACTGGTTTTCTGTTTGAAGCATAGCAGGCTTCTTGTCACTGTGTTAAAAATGTTGTGTAATTCCAGTCTTCACAATTCACTTCCAGACATCTTTCATTTCTACCTCCTATTCACAGGAACTGTGCAGCCTTTCTGGGCTCATGGCTAAGGCCCATAGTCTCTGAATTAGGTAACTCTAAGGGCTTTCAGTAATTCAGCTGAGACAGTCAAACTGACTGTAATTTTAATTATATACCAAGTATTTGGTGGCATTCTTCCTTCACTGACATTTGTGTGTGTTGTGTTTGCCTTTCCTGTTGTATCTCTTCGGGCAATGCTTTCACAGTTGGTTTGAAGATATTGGCCGTCACCACAAACAAGCATGAGGTAATGGCCAGAATATAGAATCATGTAATTGATTTGTAGGGGGTCAGCTGATTATGTTTGTGCACACAGCCCCAGTTTAAATGCTTGAATTTTGGAAGAATGGCTCTTAGGCCTATTGAGGTAGAAACCAGAGGCATTATTGAGGATAGCAGAAGGGGAAAAATGATTGCAGACTCCTTGATGAACTGTTTTCCCTTGCCTGCATCCGTATCTGCTGTACACCTGATTGAATCTTCTTTAGTGTTAATCTGCAGTGTGAAGTCTTCTGTGTTTTCATCAGTTTTTGGAGAGGAAAAGCAGAATATACCCTCTCACAGGATGTACACAAATTGGCCAAGAGATAACTGATCTCTTTGATCATTATGAGTACAATTCATTCTGGTTTGGTGACACACTTCTCCAGCTTTAGCAAACACGTGCATGGTTCGCTAGGTCTCAGAAGTGCATTATCACTTAATAATATATTGACTAATATATTGATTAGCTTAGTAAGGTTTCTAGCATTACCTGATTAATTGTTCTAATTGTTCTCTTTCTCATTCTATCTCTTTTTCTCTCTCCTGAAAAATAATCTAAGGGAATTAAAGGAAAGTGGAATTCAGTAGATAATCCTCAATCTGTTGCAGCAGGCAGATTTCTGTTTGGATCTGAAGATATCTTGCTACAGATTAACAAAAGCTTCATATGATCAGAACATACTATTTGTGTTACACAATATAAAATTGAATCACTATTGAAGGAAAACACTCATTTTCTCAAATCATCCACTTTTTTTCTGGGGAATTCTGGCAGAAGGTTATTTTAGGTATGCATTTCTCATCAATGTATAGAATCAGAAGTACTTTTCAGTAGAACATGGAACATTCAAAAACTTAGGATGATAAATAGCTCAGAAATAAACTAGCCTTTCATCTCAAGGGTTCACACCAAAGTCCAAGATGACACTCAGTAAAAAATACCATTTTATACATGATTACCTGCTTCATTTGGAAAGAGCTAATGCAAGCATAACTTCTCATTCCATTCCTTCCAAATGCTCATTATTATCCTTCATTTCTTTTAAATAGATTTTTTTCCATGTATTGATCGTTTTTCTGGTAATAATCTCTATATGTTGGCTTGGGTACTGTAAAAATATTATTTCTTCAATGTTTTGCTGTCTATCTGCAAATAGATGAATGTTCTATCTTTTAAGAGTAAGATTTAGTCTCATGTACAAAGGCCAGATTTCACAGCTAGGCCTACACATGGTGTTATACTTTACTGAATATGGGTGAAATGCTGTTCCCCTAAATCTGAAAAAACAGAAATGATCCTCAAGGTATAAAATCTGATTTACACAGGAGTGCTTTTCTTCATTAATAGTGATCACCTGTTGCACTGAGATTGTATAAATTACTGCATTTCTATTACCTGCTCCCACTTAGCAGTAACCACATGACCCTGGGTCAAATCATCAATATACTGGGCCATGTATTTTGCATCTGGCAGATGCCAATAGCAGAAACTAAGAGCAAAAGATCAGGGAAGAAATATCCCTGGTAAAATCTCTCCTCTTCCAGAAACATGCAGGTAGAGATTTCCTGTAATGGAATGCTACCACATAGTTTAATGGATTTTGAAGTATTTTTCTACTCTTTGAACCTATATAAATATTTGGGCTTTATATGTTACCTCACTGATTAAAAAGACAATAATTTTCATAAGTTTTTAGGCAGCCAGGGATCATTTCATTGGGTGCTCTATGCCATTTATGTAACAGAGAACAAGTAACGCTGCTGTAGTCAACTTTTCCCGTGTTGCTTAGGACATTCCATGAAAAAACATTATGTAGCTGAGGTAGTAATCTACATGGGAAGGTGTTTGTTACATTCCTCTTCTGCTTATGCAGTCACTGGTGGTTTTCAGCAGCATTAAAACCTCCTTTTTTTGACAGCAGTTGCATTAAAAATATTACTGTTATATAAATAAGAGGATATCACTGTGTGTCAGACTGAATACCCAATATTCAGTCTGACAAGACTCACATATTAATTTCCTGTCACAACTATAAAATTCCCCAGAATCACACTAGATGTAATCCTCACTGTTCTCTCAATAGTTTCTTCAACCTACCACCTTCGCCCCTCTTTTACCTCAGTTTGTCTCAGCCAGTTGGCAGGTGTTGCAACTTGTGAAAATATGTGCCCACTATCTCCTTCTTCCCACTCTTTTTTCATAGGGATGGAAAAAAACTATAGTTTTTTTTGCAAACCTCTCACATTGAAGGATATGGTTACGCATTCTGATATAACTTAAGTTCTAAACACTTCATATGAAAAGTTTATAAGCAAGTAATATTATGTTCTTTTTTGCCGTTTTCTCCACCTTCTGGCTTAGTGCAAAGCTGAATTTTTTCTTACTGGGAAGAATCAAACAAGCAGGTTAATTCTGGACATCACAAATAGAAAACAGGACCGAAACAACGGCAAAGCTCCCACTTAGTGCATCAGAGCTCTTCTGAGCTAGGAGCTCACCTGAATAAAACACCTGCAAAGACACTGCATCTCCAACAGTGAATACACCAGCTGAATTCAGACTCTCATGAGATGCTTCTTATTAACATCATCACCATTTGGGACATAATCCAGTAGCAGAAGGAAGGATGCAGTGAATGTTAAGTTTTAAGTTATCAGAAGTCACTCTTCATATTGGCTCTAAAGTCTTAAAAAACCCCCGTGCATCTAGAATGGACACTTTATACTGTTCCTTTCTCATCTTTCCATCAGCTAAAATAGCTCTTCACTCTGGTTTATGTGTGTTGGATATTTTCACTAGGGGCAGTTGTAGTCCCTAATTTCATTAGCGCTTTATGAGTTTGGTTTTAGTCTCATTTTATGAGATAGGCTCTTCCTTACCTAACAATAATTATAGTTACCTGACTAGGGTGGTGGACTCTTTTTTTTTTTT
>VWZG01013126.1:206434-223754 GCA_013396735.1 Grallaria varia
TTTTTTTTGGTAGTGGTTTCCCCCCTCCTCCTACCAGGTCTCATCAGTGGGACGAGACATTGCGCCCAGCTGTGGGAATTAATATGCAGGGGACAGAAATTACATCTGCACAAGCCCTTTGCAGATATAATCAGAAAACGTCAGCTCAGGCAGCAGGCAGCAGCTTCCAAATCTAGGAAAATAATATCATTGGGAGACAAGGGAAAAAATAAAACCCAAACAAAAAGCCAGAATCAGACATTCACAGCATAAAAACAGTCAAGGAAAGAAGCATACAGACATGCACGCATTTACGGAACCAACACACATGCAAGAAAATCCAATAAAGCAAGAAAGAGTAAATGAGAGGGAGAAAAAAAGGATTGAAAGAATAAAGCAACGGAGCTTCTGCCTGAATGCAGATTAATTCTGAGGTCAACGTGGAAATGATGCACTCTGCTGCAGCACAGATTAACACATGCGTGGTGTCAGCTGGGGTGTTTTTAACCTTTGACTACACATATGCAGGCAGCCTGGATTTTCATTTTGGAGGTGAGAAGGATTTGGCAGGCATAAAAAACAAGGTTGGAAGGAAAAGCTTGCCCTGTGCTGCTGAGCATCCTCATTTTTCTAAACAGCCTGGAAATCGTGATTTCAAAGGAGAAAAAAATGAAAGGATGGATGAGGGAGTGGAAAAGGGAAGGATGGTCGTTGCTAAGTAACTCAGGAAATGGGGAAAGCTGCATTGGTGGAGTCAGTATGAATGAGGTGATTTAGTGTATGATAGGATTAGGGGGAATATGCAAGGTTTTTATCTCCCCGCCCCCTAATAAAATCAGACATTGGAAACACTTCCTGGCCAAAGGGGAAACACTATAAAAGCTGACCTTTCCTGAATTTTTGAACCAGAATTCCAAGTTCTATTGTCCAAAATCCAATTCAGCAATCTAGTGAAGTAAAAAATTCAGGGAATCTCATGATTTCCCAAAGTAAGAGCACCTCGGTCTAAAATAGATACTTGGACCATGGCCAACATTAACAATTTTTTCTACCTCCCCTATTTTTTGTCTAAACCAAAGCAAATATAGACAGCAACAAGTCTCCCCAATGATGATTATGAACTGGGAGATTAATGGGCAAATTTAATCATCAGTAACTGGGAGATGTGACCCAACACTGTTTCAGTTCAAAGCCCACCTTTCTAAAATTCAAAGAAGAAATAAAGAAATAATTATTCTAAAAAAAAGAAAAACTTAAATGAAGAGGAAATAAAATATTCCCAGTAGAATAAGTTTCCCTCTGAACTGAGTCAAGTCTGAGCCAAATCTGACACTTGGATGCTGCTCAAACCTTCCAATATCCAGGAAAAGCTGATAGTTTCCAATGTCCAAATTCCAAATGACATTTATCCATCAGAAATAGATAGTTACAGTAGTTGCTGTCGCAAAGTCTCTAAAAACATAGATCCATCCTTCAGCCATCAAGCTAATGTTTTCTGTTTCCAAACACAATATATTTAACTACCCCCAAAAGGCAATAGATTAATATTATTAGTTAAATGAAATATATCTTGGACCTTGGATAGTTCTGTTATAATTTGGGCCAATATATTATACTGTCACTGTATTTTTATCAGTGATTCCAAGCAAACTTATGTTACAAACCTGGTTCTTAATATTTCCAGTCATTGGTCCTATTCTTGAGTTATTTTCCCAACTTGTTAAAAACAGCCACTTCATAGTGATAGAGAGCTAGAAAATATTCCAAATCTCTCTTCCTCTTGCTGTGTGTTTATATATATATGTATATATATATATACATATACACACACGCACATAAAAATATCAAAATTCACTCGTGGTACACTTCATTACCTGTAAACGTGACACTTTAATGATTTTACTGCTGTAATGTCTCTCATCAGTTATCACAGCATTCCTTTGAAGGATGAAATGCTGTGTATATTTTGATTAGGGATTCAAAATTGCTGACAGCTAAGAATTTGAACTGTCCAAATAGTTATTGTCTTAGCTACAGCAACTGTGTCAGTTGTAGCATAGCAGCTTTACTCTGCACTTTATTTGCTGAAATTTTGTTCTGCTAGCAGAATCTTGTCTGAAGAGTTCCTGGACTTCCTACGAGATTGTTATGTACTTTCACTCCAGAGGTTCAGCTCATTATTCTTGCTAGGAGAGTCAAGGGGTGTGCAGTAGAAGAAAAGCCTGCAGATATCAAATCTTCATAGGTTTTTCCAGGCTTCCCATCACATAGAGGGTATGTCAAAAAGAATTAGACATGTAATACTACTCCTTGACCACTCAGATTTCACTAAAATAGATATATATAAAATATTGATAGTATTATTCCTGTAGGTAATCTATAAGCTGTACCTTATATTCACATTGTTAATTTGTATCAGTGGGTTTTGAGGGACAAGAGTACTCCGAAGATTATGTAGATTGTTCTGCATGTTAAAATTTGCACCATCATATTATGGTTAATTTTTTGTCTCAGATGCATCTACTTTAATTTCTTCTCAGCAGGAGGCAACTGACATGTAGGCACCAACTTAGGTAGTGGGAATTAGGATCTTCAGCCTCTGATGCAGTTAGTGGAGCACAAAAAGTCCAAGTCAGGTTTTTCAGTGCTCCTACATAACAGTTAGGTACCAAAATACTTGACCCCAGTCTATAAAACTTATCCACCAGTAGTCAAACAATACCAATTCTGTATGTAAGTAATTTGAAAAGCAAAATTGTCCTTGCATTTCTTTGACTTCGACCTGAAGAAAGAGAAAGGAAGCCCAGGTTTTATGCTTAATGCTTTTCATTGTTTTCTGCTCTGTTTATGCTGATAACCCATGCTAGGAAAAACTTCATCTGTAGCAGATAAAACTGCCATAGAAAACAAAAATGTGACAGGCTGTTTTCTATCTGAACACACGTTGTCTTTGAAGCACCATGTTCTGCTTTCTGTGCCCACAAGCTCGGATCAGACAATGGTGTTTTAGAATTCCATCATAATCAATTATCACAAAGGACTAAATTTACATGAGGACACTGTGTGGTGTGAAATGTTTTCCTGACGTCTTTTGTGTGAAAAACCAATACCACATAATAATTTGCCCCTGAGCACAAATGTAGTATCTTCACAACAAATGACTTCAAGGTTTTTTATGTAAAAAAGTCTTATAAAGAATAATTAAACACAGAAATGATTGTTCCAAACACATGCATTCTATATCAGACCAGAATAATGTTCATAGAGTATCTCAGTGTATTTTGGCAGAAATCTTGTTCATTTACAAGTGGGTTCTCAGCTCCCATGATTTCCCTAGTTGTCTGTATCCTTAAGCTCAAAGAAAACATGGCTCTTGTTTACTCTAAATTTACTTTTTTCCTGTCTATCCAATATTAAATCATACATTAAAATGGAAGAAAAAAGATATATGTGAAAATGCAAATGAAACAAGAGGTGTTATAAAAGATGGACAGAGTGGGGGAAAAAAAAAAAGGACATTGAATTTCAGTATATTCCCGGGTTGTCTTTTATCACATGCTCCTATCTGGAAATTCTTTCTATTTCAGCTTTTAATTCCTTGTGTTACTTTAGACACAAGTGCTAATTTCACTGTCTCTCAAATGACATGAGATTTGGGTAGGGGTAGCTGGTTTATATGGGTCATGTTAAGGATGCTGTCTTAAAGACATAAGAAGGAAACATCTAGCTAGTTAAATTCTCTAAGGGGATGATTTAGGAGACAGTTACATATCAAATAATGTTTTGATGCTTAGAAAAATACATTAGCTGCTTCAAATTATTTTTAGCCTGAAATAAAATATCATAGTGATAAAAAGCCCCAAAGAAACCACAACACTTTTGAACTGCATGAATCCACATATTTTAAAAAATAACTTGTTTAAAGCTATATATAAATATAGCTTTATAGTAGTAGTATCATAACATTGATAACATTTTGCTTTCCTCCAAGATTCTCCTAGCATATTTTAGCCCTGGGTAAATATCCTAATTACTGAATTCCTGAGAAAAATAGCATCCAATATAAAATATTTCTTTGATGGAATTCTAGGATTTGATACAGTCTTTCATTTTTTCCTGTGGCCTATCTTTCAGTACATTTTATCATCATCAATAGGTGTCTAAATGTATATTAAAAATGGAAAAAACAACAAAAACACAAACCCAAAATACTCTGTGTGCTTATGTGCTTTGATCTCCTGCTAAAACAGTAAAGAAAACAAGTCGTTGGCTAAGAGCTCTCTCACTGTACTCAGAATTTACAAGTTCCTGGCAGGAACACATTTACCAAATGCTATTTTGTGCTGTAAACATCTAAGATTCTGTTATTATAATAACTCTTTCAGCAAACTGCATCTTCCTGCCATTGTAAGTTTTCTTATCATGTAACATTACCTAGAGGGTCCACTTCCATGACACTACATTTTTATGTGAAGAAATCACTACACTAAGATACTTTCTGAAGAACGCAATAATGATTGTTTTCTGAATAGCTTTTGTAATGCCTGAGAAAAGCCTCTACTTTGCAAGAGTTTCTGAAAAGCATGGGTTTGAGGAATCATTTATTGACATGAATTCTTATGTATTAGTCTTTGGCAGGGTTTCTTATGCACAATATTTTATACAGTTTATTATTTATAAAAGAGCTTATGTCAAAACCCTGTATTCAAACTACATCTTTCTCCCTATACAAACCTTGTGTTAAATCACTGTGTTTAAGACCACTGCCTTTTGAAACCATCGCAGGAAGGTGGACTGTACTTCAGCACCAGGATGAAGGGGAAAGAAGGATGCTGGGGTTGTCCACTTCTCAGTCCTCAGGTAATGAGAGTGGGCTCACAGGCAAGGCTGTCCTCTTGTCTGGGCTGGCACCAGAATCTTTACATGGAGGAATGAGGAAACCCTGGCCACATAATATATACTTTCAGTAAGACAAGTTTAGAACTATTGTTAATCAATATGGTTATGACCAGTGGCCATTCAACCTATTTACATGCCTTTTTTTGAAATTATTTTTCAATACCTGCATGTAACTCGTAACTGCATATATTCTCTATTTAGCAATGAGACAGGAAGAAATACCATGTGTGCAGAGTCAGCACTGAATATCAAAGGGAAAGACACATTAGAAATTTGAGGAAAGAATACTTTTTGAGGAAAGGGTACTTTTCAATAACTATGTTCTGTTATTTGAATATATGTAGTCTTCTTGAAATCAGTTATGAAACAGCTTGATTGATGGACCAGTATGACTGCAAATACATTTTAATTTGTGTATACTCACATTTGGCAGGATTAATGTGTTCTGTAAACAGTATGTTTATGTTCTAGGGCACCGTATATATAACAGAGAACTATTTTCTGCTGCCAATGGTCAGTTTGTCATTATATTAAAAGCATTCACTATCCCACTATTTTATACTAAGCTATAGGTGAGTTATAAACTAAGGAATAGAGTTCTTTTTCTTGAGTTGTTCCAATATTTTAATTTTCTAAACAGAGCATGATCTTTTAGGATTTCAGAAAATTAAGAATTTAGGAATTTTTCTTACTAATTCCTACCAAAAAAGTAGTGCTCTTGAGGATGCTAAATCTGTTCATTTAAACTGTGCACATCTACAGTATTATTTTTATTCCCACATGAAGAACAAAAGTTCTCATAGACCAGGAAAACACAATTCATTCATTTATTAGTTTTCCCCAATCTATAATGCAACAAGAACAACATCAGCAGCAGATACTTGCTTTATGCACCCTAAAAATACCTTGGCTATCTTAAAAGAGTGATTACTTCTTTCAAAAAGAAGTGTCATGAGTTTTTCTACAAAGAGATATATTTTTTTGGAAGAGTAAAGTCTAGAAATTCGTGACAAGAGGCTGCAGGAAGCAGCTTGAAATACCTGCTTAGGATAAAGTTCAAGCTCAAGTCGCACAAGCTTTGCTGATAATTAAGAGACTGTTTGACTCCTGTCTATATCAGGGTTGTCTAAGTCCAGGGTCTTACTTCACACAAGGAGGTGCAGCCTTCTTTTCCATTAATGCAAGAGAAGGCCACTACTTGACAGAAACAGTTCAGCCTCAAAATGTCACTTTTCACAATTTTATTCTCCATTTTTTCAGTAAAGATATTTTTACTCTTTCTGATTTTCTCTCATACCAAGAGAGTGAGATCTAAAAGTAAAAATGTAAGATTTAGCAATACAAGATCTTAATTTGTTCGTCAGTGCATATTTTAAAACACCAGTCTCCAGGGTCTGTGTTATAGCAAACACTCAGAGCATGATGCTGCTCCTTCTGTCAGACCCAGTGTCATTGACTTTTTCTGTGGTTGTTATCCCTTTTGTATAGAAAATATGATTTGGCATACGTCTTAGGTTTGACATTTTGGTTAGTGTTCAGTAACACAGAGGCAAAAGCACTGTATTTCCATGCCAGATTTGGTATTTTACATAATCTTAAGATCTATTTTGATGTATCATTATTTCCTATGACTGCAATATTCAAAGTCCGTTTCTATCAGCAAGGCAGTATCTCCACCCAAAGTAAATGTGAGGAAAAACTTTCTGCCATATGTGTAAGAACATATTTGGGCACAAAGATGGTTTTGTGCAGGTTGAGTGAAGCGAGAATGTCTACATCAGGAATGGATCCAGAGTCCCAAGGTCTGGGCAGCCTTTGCTGGGAAAGCCTTATGGGCAGCCTTGCCAAGAGGCAATGTCATGTTTATGTCCATTCTGTATAATCATTACAGATGGATTTTGATTCTTCCTTCAGAACATCAATGAGAGTAAAAAGGCCATAAAGAATGGTTTTTTTGATGCTGAAGGCAGGCAGCCCATTTTCTCATTTTGGAGGATCCATATAGTGGAACCAAATGCACATTGGAAGTGATACCTGATAAGAATTCATGTGTGCTAGCAGGAATACACATTTTGACTCTGGATTTTAAAGACTGTGCAATGACATTCTTATGGGCAAACTAAGGATATATGACCTAGTTCTAGAAATTTGTTGTTAGTTATTTTGAATATGTTGCTTTTACAATACAGTTGGGTACTGAGTACTATTCATAAGGTGTTTATTCTGAACATTTTTTTTACTAAATATATTAATTAATCATCTCAATGACAGTATGAATAATATCCTTACTCTATTCAATAAAGATCACAAGCCAGAAGCAGGATGGAGTTGGATATGGTAGGGAACAAGATTATACCTTAAAAATAAAGGCAAAGCTGAAAAAAATATGATGAACTTCAGGACATTCAGAAAGAATGGCCACAACTCTTGAAAACTGTTGTCAAAGGAAACATGAGAAAAAGGGGTAGATGCAGTTTAGTCTGAGAGGAATTATGACAAGTTTTCAAATAATTACTGGTGTAATGAGACATGAATAGCTGGTATTTCCATTTTGGAGCATGATAGAGATTAATCACAGCTTCTTAGATTAATTATCTTTGGATAAGTCAAAAATTTCCTATGGTAGGAATCCCAGAGCACTGGAACAGTTTTCTGAGGTCAAATATATATACGAGGTTTCTTCAGTGTTGCTTTCTGACTGATAGGTAAATGCCATGTGTAAGTTAAATAACAGGCTGAAATTAAACAGAGAATTGTTCAGTTAAGCTTTAAAAAATAAAAGTAAAAAGGCAATCTCCTACATATCTTTCTTTCTGTAAGAAATGATGGAAATTAATTCATTTAATAGGTAAAAGGGCAATGAAAACAGTTGATGCCACAAAATTAAAGGCATGCAATATTCATGATTTAGATGAGGAAAAAAATTTAGGAAACCCACACATATTAAAAGCAATGAGAAATCAAGCATATGAGTTAAAAAGAAAATGCAGAAAAAGTAATGGGAAATTAGGAGTATTTCTTGCAAAATCAAAAGAAAATCAAAGGAAGAAAGGGATTTCCAAGGATGTATACGGTTCATAGCCTCTTTTCATCTCTTAAAGTCAGTTTTCTGTCATGGAAGTTCACTACTAAGCAATGACTGCCAGGAAAATATTCCTAAGAAAAACCTGAACTTTATTACTTTTCATGTTTTTTGATCTTGTATTACAACATACTCAGAACTTTAACTGCATTGAAAATCTCTTCAAATTGCTGGCACTATGAGAGACATGTCTTCTATTCCTCTTTTCTGTTTGCTTTTATAGTGTCCACTTTTGCACCTTTGAGTGACATGGCCCATATACTGTTAACAACAGAAAATGAGATCTGAATCCTCCCTTGTCCACTGAATTGTAGACTGTGAGATCTCAGATGCAGAGAGATCCTAGCTTATACCTCTGTTAACAGATTTCTGTTTCAATGTTTCTCTTTGGTTTTAAATTTTCAAGCGTTCTAATGCTCCTAAATGTGAACTTCCTAATACACTTTAAACACTGACACATCAAGGGAGAAGTGCTGATGTGATGTAGTTCTGTATCATCCATATATTCCACTTATTAATTCAAGTGGATATTGAAAGAGCCTGTGAAGGCTTATGCACACATCTTTGCCCTTAACTGGCTGCCACATGTTTGGTTTTTTTTGCTTAGATGAAATTTTCTTGGATGAAATGAGGCTGCAAAAGCTGCTTTGAGACCATACAGGAAGTACAGAAATCGTAGAAATTTAGTATTTGACTCTTTTCAGCAGTATAAAGCTCTCAGAACTGCGACAGAGAGCACAAAATCTCACTAAAAACTTGTCATAGAAAAATGTAACTGGTCAGCAGGCTGAAACCTGAGGCCTGGCTGCATTGGTGGGGTGTGCTCAGGGACTCCGAAGACAGGCAGGAAGGGACTGCGTGAAATCTCTCATCCAGCTCCTCCTCAAACCCAGTGCCAGCAATGACTGAATTTAAACCAGACATTCCTGTTCAGCTCTAGAAAAGCTTCAAGGTTAGAGGTTTTCGTTGTGCTCACAGGGAATTATTTTTTAACGCACTATTGTTAACGCCCCTTTTCTCTGGCACTGCCTTTGTGCCCGCCCCGTGCCCGCCCCGTGCCCGCCCCGTGCCCGCCCCGTGCCCGCCCCGTGCCCGCCCCGTGCCCGCCCCGTGCCCGCCCCGTGCGCAGCCGCGTTCCCGCCCCTCTGGGGCCTCGCGCGGCGCCGCCGGTAGCTCGCCTGTCCTGGGGCCGCCCGGAAGGCCGCGCTGCTCCGGCTGTGCTGTGGGGACGTTTCTTCCTGCTCCCTGCCAGTAAGGCCCCAGCCCCCGTTGCTGGGGGATTGGTCCATCTCATGGGCAGTGCTTTGTAGCTATTCTTGCTGAATTTCATGGTATTCCTTCAGCCAAATGGAGTCTCTCTTAGTGGCAGCCCTGCCCTCGAGCACACTGACACCGTGATGGTGGTGCATCCAGTCCCATCTAGTGTAAAATCTTATTAACAAAATGTGCAATCTAAAGCCTCTAGCTAAATAGACTGAGAGCAACTATAATTAATTTTATTTCTACATTAAAAAAAATTTAAAAATTAAAAAAATTATTGTAAAGTACCATCACTGGCGTCTTCCCAGGAATATATTTTATTTTTTATTTATTTATTGTGCCTGCTTTGAATGCTACCTGTTTCTGAATCTTTTCATGGAAAAATAATTTTAAAAAGTAATCTTTAAACTGCCTTTATTTTCAAAAGATATCTGTGTAGTTTGCTGGTCCTTTTACAGTAAAAGGTTTATTATCAGAGTGGCTGTTACAACAAATGAGTTCATGTTTCGACATAATCCCATTAGAACCTCAGTAAATTGTGGTATTTTGAAGCAAAATAACTGATAAAAAGTTCGAAGAATTTAAACATATAAAACAATATGATGTTTAATTAGGTTAGGATACAGATTATTATTATTAGCAATGGTAATTATTGAACAACTGTGCTATAATTAGAGTTGATCATGTGATAAGCATGATTAGGCAGCATGCCTGGTTTGAAATCTGAAGGCCTTCAGATGTGTACTGTTATTCCAGGGATTTGGAGTAACATAAATACGATTGTATATATTAAGAACAAATATAACAAATCAAGAAAAAAGGTATTAAACCAACTGCTATGAGAAAGGTTCATTATGAATATCCCTATATCTAGTCACAGTCAGATACATAGAATCTGGTAGAAACTAAAATGGGGGAAAATCCAAAAATGTATCCATTTGAAAATGACTTGTACTCTCCTCTGAAATGGTAGTGAATCCCCTAGTGAATTGATACCACAAAAAAACATTTGAAGCAGGCTTTCAAATACCTTCTAATTATTAGTTAGGCATTACACCTAACTAATAAATTCTCTCTCTTTAGAATAGTGTCTCAGGAGCTATAAACCAAGATTTTTTTTGTGAAATGTTTGATCTTTTTCACTCAGCAAATATTGATTGAATTTTTCATTCTTTTCCCAAAGAACCAGGTAAGAAACTAATGGACTGCACACTTCCATCTTTTTCAGAGGATGTTAGCAGCAGAGAATGCCAGGGTAAATCCAGGAATAGAGGTTAACCTGCTCCTTTTCTATCTGGATGTTTAGCAGGAGCGACCTGCGCTATCATTTAAACTAGAATTCAAAAGGACACTAAATAGCTGAGTTTTTCAGAGATGCTGCTTAACTAAGTAATGGACCATTTCAGAGCAATCCTGAGGAATGACAGAATGACTGAGGAAGCAATTTTGCATAGCTACCAGCAAAACACATACTTATTTATATATTATTCATCAGGGTCTATTTTACTGTGAAAATTTTTATAGGGAAAACACAGAGAGGTGTGGTAAAGATCTCAAGTTTAGATTCAAAACAAATTTCACAGACCTCAGCAGAAATAGGGAAAATCAAAAATTCAGAAATTTTAACTTTTTTTTTAAAGCTGATTTTCCTACTGGTACTGAATTTTTTTTTTTTTTTTTTATGTGACATTTCTTTCTTTCCATGCTTAAAATAGGTGTGTTCACCTACTGCCCAGTTTGGCTTTGAAGTAGCCAGAAAGGGAAACATGCGGCCAGCCCGGCGCTTGTGCATTGTTGAGATATGAAGGGATTTAAGCCACAGGTTACTGGGCACACTTTGGTTTTACGGATGTAATATTCTTTCTGAATGTAACACCATTCCTTCAGTTAAACAAGCATCGTCCTTTGAAACCGCTCCATTCAGCTGTATTTCCTAGGTGCTCATTCCAGGCTGTGGCTGCACAGCAGGACTAGAACATGTGGACTGTTTTTTCAAGGCAAAATAGTACTTAACACTGTTTAAAAGAGTCAACAGATGGGGAGACTGTTTCTCAAAATAATCCTCCCTAATGGACATTGCAGTCATTATCCTGCTGAAAGAAGGAGGAGAAAGTCTCTGCAGCATCTGTGAAAGGAAATTCTGGGAAAACAAATAAATTAGGCACTTTTAAACAACCAAATCACTGCCCGGAGTTATTTATGTGTAACAACATTTGTTTAATTACTTCTTTTCATGTTTTTTTATGGGTGGTTTAATTGAATTTTCAGATGAGTTCTGTGAGAACACGTTCCCAGCCCTGGTTCTTTTACACTCCTTCAAAGTATGGACAGAAATTTGCTTCAGTAGCTGGGGACTTCTTGGCGTCAGGATCCCAAAAGTTATTGCCAGGCAAGCTGAGGCCATGTTCTTTGCCACTTATCCTTGTCCTTCTCACCAACGTGGAGAGGTAATGGTGAAAGAGAAGATTCTTCCTTTTCTTCCTTCCAATGCCATCCATATACGCAAATATTTCTCGATCACTTCACTTATAGGCAGTGAATATACTTCACAGAGTTCTAGTGCTGTCCTCATACATTAATTTTTTTTAGTGTAATTAAGTAATATTTTCTCTATTCTATTTGTTGATCTGGGCAGTGTCTCTTTTGTAGTATCTAGATGCTAATTGTAATCCTTGTTCTGTGTTGTAACATTCATTATAACTGCTCTCTAACATTTCAGTTCTGTATTTATAAGTAGACAGTTTTCTCTTTTTCCACAGCTCTTTTTCAAAAATCTTGCTATTTTCAGAATTTGCAGTCATTGTTTGATTGGGTCTATTAAATTCTATGGAAATAAACATGGACTTTTCTCTGTAGCAAAATGTCACACAGAATGAGCTCCAGTACTGCTAAAATTGGTTAAACTAGGAGAATGAAAGAGGAAAAAAACTCGAAAAAGAGTGGGCTGGAAATAGGAATAAGAACAGATGGCCTAAGTTAGCATTTTTAGATATTGTATTACATAAAGTGGTAGGAGGAAAACTAAAAAGGTAAATAACAACCTTTTCAATAGCAGAAGCATTCTGTTGATACTCTCTCATCCAGTCTCCTCTGCAGTAATGAAATAAATAGCCTTACGAAGTGATGGTTATTCACTGTGTATTGTATGCACGTGAAAACTGAAAATCACACTGCTAAATTGTACCAATTTCAACATTAGACTCTTTTAACTGGCTAAGTTGGAATTGCAGAGACACCTACAACAATTATGAGTGTCTGTGGCTTTTTAAGTCTTTTGTATATATTTGAAAGAACATGTTTATTATTCTGTATGATCAGAGCTGCACAGCTCATTTGCAAATTAAATTCACAGTCATATCCTTCAGAGACACTCTGCCACATTGTGTCTGCAGAGGAGTGTCTGTGGTTTCTGGCTTAAAGCTGTCCACTGCACTTCATGTGTGTTTTCTCCAATGTCTAACTCTTTATTTAGGAACTTGGTTACTACCCAAACTTTTGTAACATTGCCAAGAAACTCCCAGCTGAATTCCGGCAGCGCTCCTTGTTTTATTGTATGGAAAGAAAAACAGAGTAGATTCACTTGCATATTTTTTGCAGAAAAAGGTAATTCAACATAGAGGCTGGGAGAATAAAAAGCTTTTTTGTGTGTCATTATGTAAAATGGAACCTGGACAGATTCTCAGGGGATTTTTAACTTGTCACTGGCATCGTATTAGAACACAACTGTATAAGTAAGATTAAAGAATATAGGTCATGTCTATAAGTGCAAAGAGTCCCAGAGATGCAATGATTTTTAAATGATCTGGGATAGTGGTTAATCATTCTGTCATACTTGAGGAAGTTGCAATCCAAAATATTGAGGTATTTTGAAGTACTTGGTTTTAGACAACTGGTTAGGATTTATTCTTTTGGAATTACACAATGCAGATTTCAATTTCTTTAGGCAGAAGAGGCCTTGAACCTGTAACAAAAATGAATTATTAAAGCTGGAGATTTTTAATGTTGAAGAAGAAATAAGCCATATTTGAAACTGTCAAAACACTCTTCATCACCCATGCTCCAAATCTGTTTACCAGCCTGATTAGTGAGGATTAGACTGGGAGCAGAACAAAAAGTTCTTATGGCTCTTAGGAAAAGCAGGTAGAGAACTGATCAGCATGGCTAAAACAGGTAGAATCAGGAGCATCAGGAATGCTGACAGAGTCTGGGCCCCATCAGGGCCATACAGGGGTTGAATGATTGGTGTCAAGGTACTCATCAAAACATAGGGGTCTACACCTAAAATCAAAGCTCCTTTCAGGTCCTTGAATCCTTTTATGAGTCTGGAGAAATACACTGAAGATATAAATGAGAACAGAGGATGAAGAAATGGTAAAATGAAAAAAAAGTTCTAAAATAAGCACTTACCCACTAATGGTTGAGCACTTTAGTGAATCCATTAAGGCCCAAAATGCAATGAGTTACATCTTTAGATGGTAAACTTTGTATTGTAGTCAGAAGTTCTTTACTCATTTATTGGCTAAGAAAGCTTTCCTACTTATTAATTTAAGACAGTCTGTCTCTCTATTCCTGTCTAGAGCAATTTTTAATACAAATATTAAACACATTTCACTGAACCATTTAGTTTGGCTGCAATGTATCTTTCCAATTAGATAAGACCTGAACAGCTGGTCAGAACTTAACCATAAATATGTTTGTGACTGTACCTCTTTCATGTCAAAAAATCAGATAGTTTCATTATATTCACTGCTTCGAACAAAGCAATGCTCCTCTACATTATAAATAGCCATTTTCCTTTGCCTTTTGAAGCCTTTCCAAGAATATGTGATTTAAAATACGATAGTCAAAATCTCATGGGAATCAAAGTTCTTCTGTGAGCAGCTATGCTGGGTCATGTTCATCTGTGTGAAGGAAATGTATGCATAAATGATTTATTTATGTCACTTTTTATTTTGTTTTTGAATTATGTTCAGTATCTTGCTCTTATATCTTTCAAGATGTATTTTCAAATAGATAATGGATAATTAAATTACATAATGTCTTAAGATAACAGAATTTTAATGAGTGCTGTGAATGGGGCTCATCACTAACAGATTTAGCTGCCTGAATAAACTATCTCTACTTTTAGAAGCTTTGTCTATGCCAGGAAAAAAAAAAAAATTTCCTCTGGATTCACTTCCATTTATGCCAGAAATATTTGTTTAAAAGCATAGACAAATATTGATAAGAGCATGATTCAGATAAAATTGAAGCAATAGCAAGGCAACAAAGAGTTAGATTCACAAATTACCGAAAGCACAGGGATGACCCTTTCTCTCTCTCCTCGGGAAAAAAAGGAGGAAATAAAAAAAAAAAGAAAAGGAAAAAGGAGGGGTCTCATGCTGAGGCACCTATAAAAGCCTTCAAAGCAGTGCCTTGTGGGGCACTGGAGTAAGGTGCTCACTCACCATTTCCCCTGTGTGATTTTACTGATCATGGTGTGTTCTTTTAAACAGCTCCTAAACTGAGGAGGAACAGATCTTTAGTGTTGTCGTCAGTCTCTTTGTTTCTATCCCCCAGCCTAAACCAGATAAAGCTAGAAAAATTAATAGAACTTTATCTACGTCCTATAGTAAATACCCGCTTATTATATTAATCAATAGAAATGAAGATGTTGTACTTCTGGGCTTGATTCAAGACTGACCGATGAAGGAGATAAGGCAGATAATTTGGGTGCTGCCTCTTCTTCCACAGACTTTGTATGTCTCATTTCCCTATCTGTAAACAAAGTTAAAGAGCATGTTTTTATTTTAAAGAGCATGTTTTTATTTTTTTCAAAGCATCTTGTAAGTTCTCAGAAAAAAGTAACCAATTCTTGATGTATACATGAAGCACATATGCCTGTTCTATTCTCAGTCCTGAGTGCTCTTGTAATACAGATAAATTAAATAGCAGGAATGTAAATCAAATTAGGCTCAAAGTGCTATAGAAATCTTAGCTAATCATTCATGTTTTCCTCTTGAGCATAGGAGCACACTGGCTCTCAAAATCAAGCTGGATCCTCTAAATAAGGCTATGACATCATGACAGGAGTTACTGTATGCAGATTTGCCACTTACAATCAAATCACCATTTCCTCTATCAGTTGGCTGCATTATTAAGTGACACTTACAAGTAATTTTGATGATTAAATGAGCTGTTCTTCACAACAAGAACATCATTTTCTTTTTTATATGAAGAATACAAATCAAGACATGATATTCTGTACTTGGCGTATCTATGCCAGGTGCAAGAAAATTGGTCTGAAGTTTTACTTCCTTCTTTACCTTCTTCTTAAATGTTTCCATCACTTGTAGTATATATTTCTTCATGGTTTTATTTGATAGTGAGGAATTGCTTTGCTTCCAGAGACAATTCTGACAATAACTGTGAATAATTATTTTTGCTTGTCAGATGGGAAGAAAGTAAAGGTGAATGTGCTGATACAGTTGGTCTAGTTGGCTTCTTTTGGAGTTGTCAACGACCATTGTGGTATCAGGTGGTATCTGAATTTTCTAAAATCTGTTCTACAAGCCTCATATGAGTAAATGAAAGCATTATTCCTTTCACTCAGGCCTCCCATTCAGATGTTTCTCACACTAAATCTAAATGCCATTCAGTGTGTAAGGAAAGTCTTATCTTGTTATCTTTCTTGTTCAGTGTGATTGAAGATATTAAGAAAACATAAGGCAATTGATATTATGACATATTCAATAAATCGTTGTATGACTAATTTTAATTTAACACAAAATATGTGATCTCCTAACCCTCATACTGATAGGTGTGTTAAGAAATGGTAGCAACTCAGACTATGAAGCACATTTCAAGCTCAGATTTATTTTTTTTCCTTTGATGCAATAGTGTTGCATTTTACTTTCTGCAAATGAACGGCTTTAGCTGCTACAGTGATTGCTTCTATTTATTAATTTGACATATGAAATTTAATCATATGTGGAAGGAAACCATGTATTTTACATGTATTTTACCAGCAGGGAACCATATTTACAGCTTCATCTGTGTACAAGGTCTTTGAGCACTATGTTCTATATTTTGTAGAAGTTTATTTTGTTCTTTGCTAGGAAAGCTGGAATTTCTGATTTTATAAAAATAATTTATTTCAAATTCTCAAGATATTTCTTACTAAAAATCTCAAAGTAGAACATGTGGAGTACCATTCTGGCCTTGTTTGCACTGGCAGGAGTTGGACTTTGCTGATATTTGGTGCTCCTTTTCTAGATGTCTGACACACCAGACACATCTTGCAATAACATTTACAAAGACAGTTGTGATCATGACAGCAGCACGAACTCCCAGTGTCTGCAGGTGGTGGCCAAAGAGCATCAGCTCCTGCATCCTTCAGGGGAGTGGATGGAATGGTCACTGTTACAGGCAGAAGTCAGAGTGGGCAGAGGGCAAAGTCTGTGGGTGGAGCTCTCGTCTGAGAAGGGCAGGAGGGAGAAATTCCACCTTTTCTAGGTCAGAGGTGGAAATGCACCCAGCCTGAGTAAGAACTGAAAGAAAATAAGCGTATCATGCTGTAAATCCATAAAATTTGATGAATTTCAGTAAACAAGTGATATATTCAAATTATCACTGAGATTTTTCATTACATCACACAATCCTCATTTATGTATTAGTCAGCATGTCTTTACTCCTGTTTATACAGTTCAATACGTGTGTTTTTCTGTTGCTTACTCAACCTCTGTTGCTTTTTTCCTTAGAGACTATTTAATTCTACTTCTTTTTAAAATTATTTATTTTTATATTTATTTATTTATTTTTAATAATGTTCTTCAACATAGCTTTTGGAAAACTCAAAAAATGATGGAAAGAATTTCCAAAATGACAGATTCTGTCATACTCATCAAAGAAAATTTCTATCAGTTCTAGGTGCTTTATGAAGTCTCTGTCTTCAGAACTGACTAGTCAATATCTAACTAACTTTCTCAGTTCTTTTAAAAACTGGAGAAACATATACATGTTAAAAATTCTGCTCTGTTGGCTGGAAACATAGTATTATTGTTCAAGTATCTAGAGCAGTATGTTACTTGATTGTTCTTTTTGTAGCTCAATTTCACTTTT
>VWZG01013126.1:223767-357986 GCA_013396735.1 Grallaria varia
TTTTTGTAGCTCAATTTCACTTTTAGATTATGTTTAAAATTATCTGCTGTATTCTTGGTATCAACTGCCAAGCACATGATATTCTGGAAAGCTGAAACTGCTAAACTCTTATGCATATTTTTTTTCTAAATGTTATACCCAATTTTAGCACTCTTAACATTGACATCTTGCAATTATATTGGGGCATATGCAGCATGACCTGCAAATAATGTATCAGCAAAGGGTTTTCCCTCCTACAGACTTCTATTTCAAATTCTTCCTGAAATCAGAAGGTATGCAGAAGTTATTCTGAGCCACTAGCCCACCTAAAACATGTCACTGTGGATTGCTGAAAAGTATTATTAAGAAATGAAGTTAAGATGGTGAAGAGGATGGGAGTCTTTGTTACATTTGTTGTGACGGAATTTGTAAAGCTGTTCAGTTTTGTGAGTCGTTTAAATGCAAAAGAAAGCAAGAATGCCATATTTCAATCCACAGTTTCCCCAAAGTAGCTTCATGAGTTATTACATTACCAGCTGCCAACTGGTCAGCGACTTATCTGAGGGCTTCAATAATTTATTAAAAATTACATTCATTCCCTTTTACCAAATTTCTTAGAACAACTTGAGGTTTTTCTGTCTTACTGTCTTTCTTCCTGTGGAGTGAGTGAGGAAATACAGAAATGTGATGTCCTCCTTTGCTTTGCCCTGTCCTCAGGCAGGAATTCATGGGGGTAGTTTGAGCTCCTCAGAGATAGTAGGGCAGGATTCCTGGAATGCACAATGACTTTCCAGTTTTGGGTTATTAGGAGATGTTCAGCTGAAAATACGGAGAAAAGCTGAGCTGGGCCTTGCTGGGACAAAATTCCACAACACATAATTCAGCATGTATTACAACATCCCAGATTTACAGTTCAGTGAGGAAAACCTGCACAGTCCAGAGGACTGTGCAAGGGGTGGAGGGAACAAAGAGGCACTATCTGATAACAACTAACCTTATTTTTGCCTCTCCCTGGCTCCCCACCGCCCCTTTTTTTTTTTTTTTTTAATTTTACAGCTCTTGTTGAAACTGTTTTTTCTAATTTCTAAGAAGTAAGTAACCAGCACCATTAATTCCACAGTCACTAGAGGTCTGATACAATGGTGTATTAAAAGGTGGCAGTTTGGAAATTCTATGTAGCTGAAAATTGAAGTCCTGGCCTATGGATAAACTTTGAAGAATTGTGTGTGGCTATGAAGGTGTTGGCAAAACTCCTTAACTTCTATTGTTTCAGAGTTTACTCCCAAGTTATATCTTAAAAATCCCACTCTACAATAATGAACATTAGTGAGGTTTTCTAGCTGAGTGTTCTGGAGTTTCTATTCCTTTAACAAGGGGGTATGAAGCAGAAGTAGAAATTATTTTCACAATGCCCTGAAACAAGTACAGCACACAGAAAGTGTGATTTCATCATATCCTGTGTAGCTTTTCTCTCTCTCAGAGAAGTCCTTGTTGCCTGAATACTTGCCCAGCTGTACTGCATTCACATGATCTTGTTAGAACTTGGAAAGTGGTGTACAAGGAATGCAAATGTAGAGTTAGGTAATTAATTATTCTGTTCTTTAAAATTGCAAGCAATTTCTGTTAACTTTTAGCTTTTTGATATCACTTGGTAAATTTTACTTTTTTTTTTTCTTATTAAGAGGAAGAAGAGGGAAAAAAAGGAAAATAAAATGATATCAGGATAAACCAAGCAAAAATAACTAACAAAATAAGAAGAGAGGCTGAATAGTCAAGAGGTAAGGCACATTAATGAAGAGGGTGTGCCTGACTGATTTAGAGACAGTATTTAGAGCTGGGGAGGAAGGGAAATTATAAATATACCCTGTTTTCATTTCATTGCATAATAACCTCAATGAACAAAGTGTTGCACTGGAAGTTACTTAGGAAATCTGAGAACTTGAGGCACTTAAAGCTCTTAAGCCTTAGTAAAAGTGTTTCAGGACATGATATCTTCCTGTTAAGGCAGAATCTGCCTTTTGGTAATCGCTGCTTTGGACTTGGGATTGAGACTTGACTTTAGGTCCCAAGTACTAACATAACATGGAAAAAAAAACAACTGGGAAAGTAAGTACCTGCAACATTCGCTGGGGCTCCAGTGCTAATAAATTGTATGTCCAGGTGGGATGTACTGTGTGGCACAGGAAAACCAGAGTATTTTTGAGTTTAAATCCATATTAATGGAGACACAATCATCTCTTCTTCTGTTGAAATCAATAGAAGCTAGCCAACAGACTCATACTGCATCTGTGGGGCCAATGTGTTGCCTTCAGTCACTGGGAATGGAGTTGCAATCAGGCTCCTTAAGGCATAAGCTGATAACCTGACTGCTAGCCCTTTCCCTGAAGTCCAAACAGCAAAACTGGAGTGAAGCAGCATGAGAGAAGGATGCTACACAGGCCTAGTGGGAACAGAAACAACTGTTAATCGTGGTAGCATTCAGGTGTGGTGGTTTATTTATGGTAGAGCCTGTTGCTTGTTCCAGTGGCGTTGGCAGTCCCTGGTTCTCTTGCTGGGCTTGCACATGTGGCAGCAAGTATAAGAAACCTGCTGATGCTCTAGGAAATTAAATCCTCTCTTAGCACAGTGGAGTGCTCAGTGAAAAGTGAGTAGCTGAATTTGAGCTCCACTGAATGTCTTGTATCTTAGAAAAAAATTACAAGTAACCAGAGGAAGAATCCTGCAACCTTGACTTTAATAGAAAGAGTTAAGAGGGAAAAATGTGCTGGCTCTAAAATTATTTTTTCTAAGAAGAGGGTGCAAAATGGAAACTGTGTGGTGTTCCATAGCAATACCACATCCCATGGGACAGCATCATGCCCAAGGTTAACGGGGACATACTGTTCCCTAGATTTGTGATTAATGGGAAATATTGATAATGCTGATGAATCTATCACATAAAAGGGGAAAAATATTGAAACAGAGTTATTCAAATGAAGAAAGAAAACTAAGTAGGAAAAAATCAGCTCAAAATGATGCATTCATGGACTATTCTGTTTAATTTGTATTCTGGTCTTAGAAAAGCACTCTGTGCCAGTTTGGGATATTTAGTGTGATATTTGATTTAAAGCTATGATTGACTTCTGGAAAATCTAACAAGCATTTAGCTTAATTTATTAATATCTAAAGATGCAGTATTCATCATCAGTGATTTTAATTAATGTTCTCCTTCAGCAATGATATACAACAGTTAGGTGACCTTGAGGAGAGAACATTCCACACTATTAAATAATAGATATTCAAAAGATTATTTCAATTTCTGTGTCTGCCTGAGTCATTCATTCCTTTGGCAAAACTTGTTCTTGGTAGAATAAAGCCATGCATGCAATGAGACAATTCTTTGAATTTTAATCCATTTTTCTTTAACATTTAAATTGATGTTGAGCTTCCTTTGAGGGGGCCTTATCACTAGATATTAAAGGTCACTTCCTGATGAATTGTTTTTGTCCAGTGATTCTTTATGCTTTGCCATTTTTCTTATATTTTCCAGATAATTCTTATAATATATAGACTGAACGTTCCAAGTACTAGTAACTAAATATTACATATTTATAAGACAAGTTGCTTAAGTGCTCCTCAGGATACTTTGGATGTAATTATTCACTGAACTTAATGAAAAGACATGGGGGAAAATATTTTTATCTGACACTTAACATGGAAATGATCCAAAGGTAGGGAAAAGTTCAGCAAGGCTGGGAAACAAAAAATATGTTTTTATGGTTAAGGAATTGATTTAATAAATAATGTTTAATAATAAATAACTTTAAGGAGGAATAAATGATGAGATATAAGAAGAAATTATTTTGTCTTGAAAATTTATTCTTTAAAGTCTTCAATCTCAATTCAGGGTAAGTTGCACTTATGGATAGTATGGGGCAAATTCATTGTTTAGTTATGGTTGCTGTGATAATCACATGGGAAAGAGAAACCTTATTCTGGACACAAATACATTGAGATGACTTTCTTCTTTGAGTAGAATCTTTTCTGCATCTGAGTCCCTTGAAAGGTGTGTAATAAAAGTACCACAAATTAATCCACTGTGCTGAAAATAAATTTTAAAAATTAAGTAACTTCATTACATATTTTCAGAGGTAGTTCTGTCCTTTCTGTCTTAGTTTGTATTTTATATTTATGTTTTTGGAGTAAAACCTAATCTGATATGAAAGCTAAACCACCTTTGTCCTATCTGCTGAAGAAACATGAAAAAAATGTCCAAAATACACTTTCAAATATCTCTTATCTCTTTTACTTTTCTCTACTGTCTGTAATCTGCTGTGACTTCTCTTGCTCCTCAGACATTTTGTGGAGGCACTCAGAGTATATCTGCATGCTCAGTGTTCCTCACCCTTGGGAGATGAATGACTTTCAAGGTCAGGATACTCTTTTATAGCAAGTCCTTTGCTTAGCAAGGAATGCCCACTTGGGCAACAATGAAACTCTGAACCTATTTAGAAATAATTTTCTCTGTAAGCTTGTGATTAAAAAAACTTGAGAAATAATAGCCAAGCTTCAGCATCAAGCTAGTAAATCAGAGGATGCTTAAAAAAGAAAAAATAATATTGGAGAATAAAATTCTCTAGCAGGTGGTTTGAAAACAGAATGGGCAAACATATCTGCTAAAGAGAAGGGAAATGGAAAAATACCATACAAGCAAATGCAAATTAGACTAGTGATATTACTTCAGGGATTTAGCTGCACCATTTAACAAAAAAAATAAGGGAAATCTGAGCTTTACAGGTGATTGATTTTTCATGGTTTGTCTGTAATATATTATGTTCTGACCATAAAAATAATGATTTGTAGTTTTATCAACTTTTCTAGACTTTTGAAAATGTGTTATATCGTAAATCATTTTCCTCTACTCAAAAAAAAAATTATTACAGAAAAAGTGGTCTGCTGTCGATTTAGGAGTCCTTGAACTCTAATGTCTGTAAACATTTACAGTCTAGCACTTGGGCTGTGTGTATTACGCTGACTACCCTGCGGCTCCCAAATCTCGTAATGTTGGAGTCACTCTGTAATTTCACTGTCACTTGTGGTGTAAACATCAGGGGTGAGACTCCCCTTGAAATCAACACTCTTTCTGTTCCCATCCCCGCAGTTGCACTCACGTTCAAGGATAACTCCACTGATGGCAGGTGTCCCACCAGGACCAAGAGCTGCAAGACAGTCTTTCTTATCTACACAATTAGTAAGGCTTTTCTCCAGTCTCTTCCTCTGACATCTAGTTGCTCTCATCTACTTTTTTTTGTCCTAAAACACTTAGTGGAGTTCCCCAGAACACCACTGTGAAAAGTCTTTTGTCTTACAAATTGCTTTCCTTACCTTGTACCTTTATTGATGTGCTTTTTCTTTTCTCTTTCATCAAATAGAAGCTACTTACCTCTATATTCGTTTTACAGTCAACTTCTCCATAAGATGTCAGTCAGAACCAAGAGATCAGTCATTACATCCTGTACTTGTGATGTCAGCCTCTAATCTATGTGTTCAAGCAAAGAAATGCTCTGTTGCATGACTCTCGTCTCTTTCAGCAGTAAATACCACAATTTGAATACAAAATGCTGACACCTTTTTCCTCCTCTCACCTTCCTAGTATTTTATTAGGTGTGATTGTATTTGCACAATTACTTCAGGCAGACCACTTTGGGGATCTCACCCATCTGTCTAAATTCATATTTTCATATTTGCCTGATTTTTCAAATTTTTTTCATACTTGGTGACAGACTTATTTGTCAAATGTTCATTTTTAAATTTTACCGGATCAACTCTGAGCTATGAAAACACTTGTAGAGTAAAATGTCATGGCCCAAGCATCCTAACTGACTTCACAAAATGATGACCAGGAACACAAGTGGGGTTTCCTAAAATGCTGTGACTACTGCTGAACTCACAGGGTAGTGTTATCCCATTGTTTTTTTCTCTTCAAGCATTTCACACTCAGAACCCCTGAAATGCGTATGTGGTGTTTTTTAAATGACTAGCGCATTTGAAAGTTAACATTAACATTGTTATTTAAATATATTAGACAACAAACAATTATGGTACTATTTAATTAAAAATTTGTTGTGAACCAACAAGAGTGAATTAATTTACTGGTAGGGATAGAGTTTAACTCATTCTTTATTTATCCTGATTAGCCTAATAGCTGATGTCCTTTAGAAAGGATTGGTTTATTGTTTTTAAAATTTTTCATATGTATTCTGTGGGATTGTTTATAAGTATTTCAGATAAACTATGAAGGCTCTTGCCTTTGACATTAGACTTCTGTGTTGCAGACTTTGTTTTTTATGATTTCCTTGCTGTAAATGTCACTTTCTTTTTAGTCTGTGGAGGATTAAGAAACGTGTTTAAAATGTCTTTTAATATGGCGCATGTATAGTTAAAAAAAAAAAAAATTAAAAAAATTACTCAACTTATTTACCATGTACCTGTGCATCTGTCAGAAAAATTAAAAAAAGAAAAAGAGCAACATAACCAGAGACTGGGAGAAGCTGTTGCCACAAATTTTGCCCTCCATCACATTCCTTTTTGAATTAAAGCATTGAAATTTCTGAAATCTGTGAAGGTTTCGTAAGATACAACAGATGGCTGGAGCTGAAGAGGGTGAGAAGTGCTGAGAGATACTTAATCTAATTTTCTCTTCTCTGTCTTAGCCTCTCAATATTTCGTAGTAACATTGTGAGGTTTTGTTTTGAGGTAGTATGGAAGGGCTGCTGGTAAGAATAAGAGACAGTAGACTTTGCTGCACACAGAGGTTTTCTGTATCCCAAGGTGATATTGCACAATGTCTAAGCCAATACTTCTGAGAGGAAAACATCTAGAACATGTAGCTTTAGATATTTGTCCATTCATAACTTGACAGTTCCTTATCAGATTATACCTTTGCAGTTAGGACAAAGTAGGAATAAGGTTAAAAATATTCTCTGTGGAATTATAAAGTGGGGTTTTGCTTTTTGCTGGTCACTCTACTATATACAGGAAATACCAGTGAAAGCTGGATGGTTGAAGTCACATTTCATGCGTTGTATTCTCTCTGACTTTTAAACCTGAGTGTGTCCCTTTCTACTGGGTAATGATCAGTTTGGATGTTACTAGATAAACCAGAGTCCCATCTAGGCCAAATACTGCAAGAGCTCCTCCTAATGGAGCAACAGAAAGAGAGAGAAAAGGGAAAAAAAAAAAAAGGTTGGAAAGGGAACACAGGGAAATTTTCTTGTATTTGTTACTCTCCTTTGTTTCCTAATCTGAGTGGTCTCACCATGTTACTGAAAAGCTTTGGAACATACTTGTCTGAAACAACATTGTTTGGAATGATTCAGAGCAAAATACACATTTCTTCTGCAAATTATTTTAGAGAGTGAAATCCATACTTGGATACTGGGAAAAAAGTGTTCCAATTCTCTTCAGGTGTGTGGAAAGCTGGTGCAGTTTTCCTTTGGGTGTGTCAGTGGAAAGGCTGAGCACCACACTAAGCTGATCACAAATACACCCCCTTCTGACCGCGTTAACATGCAGTAATTTAGGGGCAAAGCTGCTCTTTTTGCCAGCACAAATCTGTATGCAGTGAGCATTTACACAATGAAAAAAAGGCTAGGCTAAATTGAATATTTGGCTTATAATAAAAACTTCTAGATTCCAGTATTATAGGTCCCGGTGCTTTTTCACATCTGTTCAACGTGTGCCTCTACTCACTGGTCTAGGTAAGGATGACAAAACAGAATCTTAATCTAAGATGACAAAATGTTCTCAACAAACAGATGAACATGTTTTAATTTGAACTGTTGCCAATACAACAAAGTACTGGCTGGATACAACAGCCTGGAGCAGATTGATAGGGAGTGACTGTTAGGTTTTTATTCGATTTCTTTGTTTTATTTCTTTTTAATATAGAGCAGAGTCACCTTGAAACAAATTTGAAATAATCACAGCTTGTTAAAAGAAATAATTATTGTAATCTAATGAATTATGATTGATTTCTACAAGCTGTGACTAAAGACTCATATTTTGTACAGAAGTAGTGTGGTAAGTTTTAGGGCTGTTTGAATCAATGGAACTACATTTGGCAAAGAAGCAGATGGCAGTTATGGCAAAAGCAGTTTTCTATCACAGTGTTACTGCTGGGCACTTCAATCACAGGTGTAAATAAGAGCTCCCTGGGGACTGCTGTTCCACATCCAGCTGTGAGAATCTCTGAGGGGCTATTTTAACAGATGGACATCATCACAAAGCTACTCAGACCTGATGTCTCTCTGCTGAAGGCTGTCAAAAGAAGCGTATATGGCTTTATATTGCATGTCTCCACCCCTTTTGGAATCCTGTGATGGATATAATTATTTAGATAATCACTATCTAATTTGCATAGTAAGAGCTGTGCAAGGTAAAAAGCAGATTTAATGCAAGCCAAGTATGTTCACTAAGTTCTTCCATGGGTGCTTTTAACTTCTTGGCCAAAATGCGTACGTATGTTTGATTCTTACATTTCCAGAAGGGAGCTGTGATAAATAAAAATAGCCTATGTTACTAATGTCAGAGTTTGAACACAGCTGGTGATTTTCAGCTAAGACACATTAGGTCCGATTCTATTTTCAGTTCTCTTTGAAATCTAGAACACTGACTGAGCTACAGCAGTGTACAAGGGTCTGGTTTTTTCTCTAATGGTCTGATATCTAAATAAATCAGAGGACAAGGTGATGCAGGGACTAAATTGGAACTCTTCAGCTTCTGTGCCTCTGAGAAGTAGTGGAAAAACATTCTTCATCATCTTAGTCAGAAATGCAGTAAAAGGTAGTGTGGTAGTTTAAATTTTAGGCTTTGGTGAGGTTTGTTGTTCTTTAGGCCTTCCTTAACAACTGGGGTCAAAAACTAAGGAAGTATTCCATCCTATTCCCTCACGTAATCAGGTGTATAAAAGATAGGTGACGGGAGGAGGTTCTCTCTCTTGGGCTTCAGCGTTCCTCCCGGTTAGCAGCTCTGTGACAGCAGTGCTCAGTGTTTAGGCCTGCCTTATCTCTGTGGGCTGAAGGCCTGGACCGAGGGCTCTGTCCGAGTCATGTCAGAGGGAAGGGATTTGCTGTTCGCAAGGGAAGTGGTGAGAGTTCATTGTATTAGTTATTTTTGCTAAGCTATTCCCTGAGTTTTGATTGTGTATATCTGTTGTGTTTTACCCTTTTTTGTCCCTTTTCCCCTTCCCTTTCCCCTTTTCCCCTTGGGGTTGGTTGGGGGTTCCCTGGGGTCCCTACTCATATGTACATAGTGTTTCATTGTATATAATTCTATAGCTATACATATATATTTGCTGCAATTTTCCCTGCTACCTTTTCCTCCTTTCTCCGTTTTTTTTCGGCTGTGCGGGGGGAAGGCTGTCCCGGGCTGCTGAGGGTTTGGCTGGGAGCCAACCCAAACTTACACATATTTTTAAAATTTGGCGCCCAACGTGGGGCAATAAGAATTTCAGGGTCTGTAGTCTGGGTCCGTATCTCAGTCATGTCCTCATCTTTAGGTTCCGTAGATTGGGTTACTGGTGGAGTAGTTTGAGTCCCTGTTGAGACAGTCTGAATCTTTGCTGGCTCAGTTTGGGTCCCTAACGACACAGTCGGAATCTTTGTGACGATGGGGGCTGTTTGAGTTGCTGCATCAGCGTGATCCTTTTGAAAGTATTCCACTGCTGCTCGATAGGCACTAGCCAGGCCCCAAACTAAAGCATAGAATTGCATATTTGGATCCTGATAGTGAATAAACCCCTCTGAGAAGTAGTGGAAAAACATTCTTCATCATCTTAGTCAGAAATGCAGTAAAAGGTAGTCATGAAGTGTAATTTTCCTGGCATTGAACAAGGATGTGTTACAACTAATATGCAGTCCTGAATGTTTATTCATACAGTTTTAGGTCTTATAACTTGTTAGGTCTTGCTAAAAAGAAAGGGTCTTCATCATTCAATCTCTATTCATGGAGTGTTTTACAGAATAATTTATTTGTCTAAGTATCTGAATTTGAAAGACTCATAAGCTTCCTCTTTAATCATTTTAGGAGAAGGCCACTTCCAGCAGAGTTAGGGTACATTTGTGTCATTCTGTTTACACAGTCAACATGTCCAAGGTATCTAGATGATGAACTTATATATTTACATTTTATTCAAGATAATTATGGTGCATAAAACAGTCACTAAATAATTTAAAGTGAGCAAATTTGTGTAGCCTAGTTGTAAATTCAATTAATTCATCTGTTAAATTAATTCAAAAGAATGAATTAAACTAGCATTTGCTACAATTATCTTGTCCAGTTCTAGTACTGAAATGAGTCACCTCAATTCTAGAATGATGTAGTAGATGACTTATTTTGATTTCTAAACTAATCATATAGAGACGGACCTACAAATTACAAACTTCACCAAGTTATTATGTACTTCTCACTTGCCAGGCCATCCTATGCCAATCTTGGTATGTTCTACAGAGCAACATGAAAAATATGGGATATCTTTTTATAATTTCTTGTTAGGACAGTTTCCTTTCTGCTATTCTGGTCTTTGTTTGGGCTGAGGACCTTTACCTAGTATGCTCTTTTGACTTGATAGTGTTTTCTTTCTCTCCCTTCATCACCTTCCTCTTCACCAAGTATCAGTTCTTTTGCCCCATTTTCAAAGCACTTGTACAACTCATTCTTAGCCCTCTTGCACCATAGTTTGAAGGAAAAGTGATTTTCCACAAATGTTGCTCCAGATTTTGCACAGTCAAGGGAGAACATGGCTCTTGATGATTGTTACAAGAGTTAACATTCTGTAAGTAAAATACTCTCCTTTCCAGAGTACCTTGTAGGTGATAATGTCTTTCCTCAAGTGATGTCCTGACTTCAGAGAGACTGGCTTTAGGCTTTTCTGTTCTTTAAATAACAGAATTCAATTGGAAAAGAGCTGAGACAAGCAAAATCTTCAAATTCCCACAAGCAGTGTCAAGAGAAGGTATTTGCTGCATAATCACTTCCTGCATGACAATAAACAACATTTAAGGTCTAAATGTCACTTCTGTAACAATTTATAAATAGTGGCCTGAATCAGGCTGGCTGTTGTTTCAGTCTTCAATGTAGTAGAAATAAAGCTATAAACTTTGAGTATTTTGGACACAAATTTTGTTCTTCCTCATTTAATTTTGTAGAAATATCTGCAAGAATAAGATGAGGTGGGCTTGGCTTAAAAAAGGCAGTGCAATACACATGAACAAATATCAAATTATCCAATTTATTCTCCAAAAAATAAAAGCTGATTAATGCAATTGCAAGTCTCCTATCTATAGAAATATAGAAATATCTTTACTTAAAATAATTGTCATTAGCTTGATAAAAGCAGTGAACCTTTTAAAAATTCCGTCTATGTTAACAACTCTATCCATACTCCTGTTGTGATAAATTTGCACTTCTATTTGATGTCAATTTTGTTCTACTTTTGTCATTTTTGCAGATGACCCTTCCTTACACCCTGCTCCCCTTTAAAGGAGTCCTGCTTCACCCAAAGTGCCTAAAGTTTGATGTAAAGGACAGAAGTTTTTTAATGAACTGTCAGTTGAATGTTTGTGTTTCTATTGATAGCAGTGCCAGAACTGAAAGCATACTAGAGAGCTGCTGAACTGGTTGCTTGAGTCAGACTTGATGATAATACTGTTGATTTTTGTCCGTAGTATAAAAGGTGACATAGTTTAAAGAGCAGTGAATGGTGATAAAGACACCATGCACTGAATTCTCACTTGTCACTTGATCTACTGACACCTGCCCAGATAACTCAGTTTTCTGTTCATCTATTCACACTACATTTTGTTACCACTTATTTAGACAGTCTAAAGTTGGAACTCTTTAATCGTGTGATTATCTAGCAAGTTGTACATTATTTTAGTTTGCTTTAGTTTTCAAGAGTTGATTTATTCTTTAAATGTTTGTGGTGTGCTTTCATAAATATGACTTGTCTTTATATTTCCAGACATATATCTCTGTTAACCCACAGCAAAAATTATTGTCAATGTTGAATTTTACAAGATTGCCTGGTTTTAGTGATGAAGTGTCTGTATTAAGATTCAGTTTGGGTAGAACTTGAGTAGCAATCTCTAGACTTTATCTTGTGCAGTGAGAAAGATAATGGTGTGTAGGCTTCAAAACTGAGTTTTATCAGAGTACTGGATAACACTTTAGAAAACAGAGAACTTGGAGTAAGACCTAACACATATAAGGCATACTTTTTTGCACGCACTCATCCATTGTACCTTTTAAGTATGTTTTCATCAGACTCACACTGACAAGTCGGTGGTTTTCTTGGTGGTTGAAGCAATTCTGGAAGTCTCCTCTTGGGTTCTCAAAGAAATATTGACCCTCTAAAGCTAGGCCACATGTCTGTTTTTTTCTTTCAGCAGCACACTTTGTGTTTTTTTAACTCAATGAGCCTTTTGTCTAAGTCTCAAGAGCTCGAATGAGCACACAGGTGTTAGCTGAGATAAAGCCAGTCCTGCACTCAACCCACAACTTGACTGGGAAAGAGCTCATGATGTGCCAGTTTTTCCTGGACACAGCACCAATTTGTGATTGAAGAACAAATATGGCCTGCAAGATATAGGCTCCTCAACGCCATGCACAAAGATTAGGGCTGCTTTATGTAAAATTCTGGTTTACTGTTTGTTTAGATATTGAGAAGAATTTTCTTAAAATATCTAAATATGAAGAAAACCTATGAATTGCAAAGCAAGGTTATACATTAACTACAACTGAACCTTATATTAAAGTAGGAAATGTCATTCTGAAATAATTGCTGTTCATCTGTGTCTTGGTCCTGTCCTTGGCCATTCCCAACACCTCCGTGCAGTAGCACTGGCCAGAGGAAACCTGTTTCTGATTCTGATGTCAGTTAGCAGTTGACATGTGATTTAGCAGATGCTTCTGTTTGTAAAATAAATGCAGCTATTATCAAACTATAGTAATTTACCCCTTCTCAGACCAGCTTCCTTAATTTTAGATACAACGCACTTACAGAGGAGCCAGGCACACATGCAGAAAAGTGTCTTGGAAGTCTGGCAAACTATAGCAACAGCTATTTCTGGAGTGCCACACTGTAAGATTCCTGGTTTATTCTGGGGGGTTTGGAGAATGTGATCCAAGAAGAATGATATTTTAGAAGTTCATCTGTTATTTTGCAAAAGTAAAAAATTCCCCTGCGTGCCAAATTCTGCATTTTTGTCAGATTCTGCTTCCGTTTCACTAAGCTACAGGAGGTGAGCAAGTCTTATTTTAAAAATTAAGTTCAAGGCTGCATTCAGCAAAAGAAATTGCTCGCTTTTGATGTTTCAAATATTTAAACTGACAACTTAGGAGTGCAGCAAGGGTGGTGTCTTTACTGAACGTCTGAAGATGGGGATAGTTACCAGTCCAATTGCAGTCCTGTGGAGTTCTTTGGAAGACTGGAAGATGAGGGATGATTCTGCAGCATCTCCACAGTCACGCTGGGCGGGGGAGCAGGTGGCGTCTGTGCAGAGCACTGCAACAGTCATACGGAGGTGACTGTCACATCAGCTAAAACCCACTAAACAAGGATTAGTCACTTACATTTTTTTAGCCCAGCTCACTCTTTTCTCAGTCCATGCGACAACAGCTGTGTGTTATTAGAAGAAATTCATGGTTCTGGTGGATGCCAGAGAAAATCATGTTCTAAGAATAACAGTTTTTCATCATGTGCAACATGTTAACACCTCTCTCTGAATGGGGGAGCTCCAGCTCAGGCGCTGTTCGGGCTTTACTGTGGCTTCCTCAAAGGGAAGAAAAGCATTGGAAGCTGAAGGCTGAAATATCGGTGCGCTGAACTAAAGGGATCACAGAGATGAGCTCAGTGTCATAAGCAGGCAGAAGTATTTGGCATTTAGTTTGGCAGCTAAATGGGGTTAAGCACCCAATACCGGGCTGGCGAAGATACAGTCACTGTACCAAGATTTATAGCAGCTAGAAAAGGGTTACCAAATGGACTGGAGGGGCGTCTAAGAAAAACAATGGTATTGCTTAGTTTTTATGGAAACAGGTGCACAGCGAAGTGTCTCCTGGAACATTTTCCCAGTATTTATTCTTCTATTAAATCTTGTTCAACACACTAACAGAACTTTTCAGGTTGTTTTTGTTGGGTTTTTTTGTTTGTTTGTTTGGGGGTTTAGTATTTTCTTTTTAAATACACTAATTGTTTTGGGTTTGGTTTGGGGTTTTTTTTCCATGAGAGAATTAAAATGAATTACAAAAGCTACAAGCCACTTCTAAAAATAGAAGATAGATGGAAATATTCATAGTAGAAACATTAGGCAAATGTATAAAAACATACAAATACCATGGAACTAAATCCAGCAGAACTATAATACGTGGAAAATGTAACTGCATAAATCCAGGATACATATCAGGGTTAACAGTTTAATAGTTAACCTCTGTAGAATCTAAGAATTCAGTACCCGAAGATTCTGAAGAAAAAAAAAAAATCACTGTTTCTAAACAAATTATATGCTTGAGGTAAAAATAGTTAGGCCCTCCTGCTTACCTTTTACAAAAAAGTCAGTCTTGAAGGTAATGGTGGTCCCACTGCACTCTGGGAATCATGTAGGAGTATTCATTCATTTAGCTTTCTTACAACGAAAAGATGAAGGACTTTTTTAAGAGGAATCATTTGCTGACCAAACACCGTCATTTGATTTCACTAGGAGCAGAGGCCAACAGAAAGCAGCCATTGAACTGCACAGTGCTAAAATCCTTTTATCACACACACCTATCATTATGTCTAGAATTTTTTGACTGGTCCAGGATGAGAATGCTGAAGTATATACCTGTCCCCAGAAAGACTGATTTGTAATGTAATTTATGATGGTGCCAAATAGGGTTGTTACTGCTGGTTGCTCTTTCCTTCCAAGTAATTTCCCATTACAAGCTGAAAAGCTTAGAAAAGTACACATATAAAATAAAGACTGGATTTCTTTTTTTCACCACTAACAATTGGTTGCCATTTGTTTGAGTGCTTGACTCGTTTCTTCAAAAATGTGATTTATTTGGAAGAGACTTTCCTATGCCACATGGTTTCCCCCCAGGCTGTCTCAGAGTCCATAACACTGGCAATGGTGGGTAATGAAGACAGATGATGTTCCCAGACCCCCAGGCTACTCTTTTCCTTTTTTCACTACCAGCCTTTTCATCAAGGAGGGAAGAGCAGCAGAGACATTCTCTGCTGACAGCAGGGTCATTCTCTGCTGACAGCAGAATCTTTGGGTTTTTTTCCCGAGATTCTTCCTTAGTGGTAATACATACCTTGTGTTTCTATAATTATATATGTTGTAGGAACTTTAAAGAACAGTATTAGTTGTAAATGCAATGTCAAAAACAACCATGTTCAGCCAAACTAATGAATGCTACTGTGCCATTTCCTCCTTTGTTGCACCGTTCCTGTCATTACTTGATACGTAGTGATGGAGTGGAGAGTGAAGTGGGTAAATGAATTTTGCTTCTTTGAAATCAGTGAAACTTCAAAAATGGATTTTTTTTTCTCTTGGGTGAATGTTGTTGAAGTATTTTATATTTTTTTGAGGGAGGCAGACAATATGTGTGTTTGCACAGCAAACATCATGAAGCTTTGGGGCTTAAGTGAATGGCTGGAATTTGGCTTGTGGATTAATACATTTCTGGGATTTTCACGATTTCATTATTGGCCACTTAACCAGGTCATTTGAGTATCTCACACAGTGTATATTCCATTACTTAATATCTCAGCTGGGCTTAGATAAAACTGTGGTAGAATTTATTTTAAAAGAACAAGAGGAATAATGGATTTCTAAAAAATTACATAAAAATGCTGAAGTGACTTGAGTTCTACTTACTTTCTAATCTAAGTGATCACACACCAGATAGTTTGATATAGATGTGTTTCTCTTTTAATGGAAATGATACAAAGAATTTGTATTAATAGATGTTTAGATATATGACTGCTTTCATGGCCTGACTTTTGTTAATATTTTGTAACTTTGATATTGTCATTGCAGCTGCTGCAATTTTTCTCCTATTAGGCTATTTGCAAAAAAATTCATGAAAAGCAAACACAAAGTTGTACGCTAATTAATTTAAAATACACATGTATATTCATTTGACAAAGTTAAATTATACAATTATTTTATACAATGCAGGGTTTAAAAAAACCAAGACTGATAGATGGAACTCTGTGTTTAAAAATAGTTATGCTTTCTTTTTTATTATTATTTTGTAGCTTTCTATCAGCTTTTCATTTTCTGAGACTTTGCTGTGTTCTAATTGCATATAATTAGTTTATTGCTATAAGTAGAACACTTCAAAAAAATCTTAAGATGGTTTAAATTTCCTACAGAATAGTCATACTTGCTCCCTTGAATCCAAGCACTTCAAAGTTAAAAATTCAAAGATGTAAGAATCTTTGAAGAAGGACCAGCTGAGAAATGTGAAGATCAGTCTACCTGTTTATACTTCCTTCCCACTCCTACAGAGATGCAGAAAATTCAGGAATAACATTACACATATATGCATGTGATAATTTTTTAAGTTCAAGTCAATGATAATTTGTAGCTAACTTCAATAGAATCCCAATTTGATCCACTTTTGAATTTTCTAGTTGAAAAAAGGTCCATGAAATGGAAGAATAGATGATGGCAGTTTATTTATGAATTAGATTGAAACAGCTCCTTCCCCTCATCTGTCTCCCATTTTCCAGTGAAGCAAAGGATAATTTTTATAGGTAGCTCTTATGACTGTTGCAATCATTTAGATATTGAGGCTACAGTGGAAGAGGTGAAAGTCAAATACATCATCTCTCTGTGTACCATTTGTGGCTAATGTTCTTTGACCATTTGTGTATGTCAGTAGGCTAACCATCTCAGACAGTGGCTTAGTTAGTTGTCAGCAATGTAGAGTTTATTGAGAAAAATGCCAGAAGGGAAGGAATCTGAAGTTAAAAAGCCCGGAGAATTCAAGAAAACAGTTGGAGTAAATTTGTGGTCTTCCTGAATGTCAAAAGGCAGTAGGTGTCCTCTCTGCAATGGTTATTGTTGGGTGTTAAAGGAAGACACACACAGCTCCTCAAATTCTAGTGGTACAGGGCGCTGGGAACAGTGTCACCTCCTCCCCTTCCTACCATGGGTAGACTGAAACCTATGATGTATTTAGAGAATATATGCACTCTCTAAATGAGAGTTCTATGAGCTGTTCTAATAGATGATCTAATTTACATGATCAGTCGCTACTTATGCACTTGTTTTCAGAAATTACAGCTAACAGCTTGATTACAAATGTAAATGCTAATGCAGTAGCACAAAGTGACTTTTAGGAGGTTATGAACTTGTGTTACTGATTGACTCTGGGTGTGCCTGCTCTGCATGGTCCCTCAGGGTCCCTGGCAAGAGCACACTGGTCAGTGCTTTGACTGCTGATGCCTTTTCTGTTTGCTTTAAGTCCATAATGACCCAGGGTGTGGCTAGAGCATTGCTCTGTAGCTCCAGGTGTACCACTATTAATGATGCCATGGAGCAGGATTTAAATTATGGGCCTGTTTCAGTTCCAGTGAAACTCAACTCAAAGGTGCCAATTTTGTTAGCGTGGTTTGATGCTTGTCCTGTGGTGTTGCGGTTCAGGTATTGCAGTGGAAAATGCTGAATATGGACAGTCTGGCTAAAACAAGAGCTTTCACTGACTTGAAACATTTTCTGAAACTTCAGACTTTAAAATCACAGCAGGAAAACTGTAGAATAATCCCTACACTCGTGCCTATGGCTTCTAGCCTCATGATGGGATACTGAATGATCATGTGTAAAGATACTGGAGCATTACTAGTGTCTGAGCAATTATACAATCTGTGATTACATAGATATGGCTAATTTATCCTTACCTCTGTGTCTTTTTTTATATACCTTACATAAACAATGGACTAGCTATAAAAGACTCAGTTTATCTTCTTGTGAGTCTGAAAATCGCTGGGCTCTGCAGTTCAAATGCTTCTGAAATCTGAGTGCAAAATATGCTTTATATGTAAATATTTATCATGAAAGCTTGTAGCATTTTTGTGTCCACTAGTTTTCTAGCTGTATCTTCTCCTTTTTCTTAAATGTCCTTCAATTCTGGATAATAAACTAACATGCTGAAACTCAGGAATGCTGGAAAAATGTAGCTTGCAGTCTCTTGACAACCCATCTTACTTGGTGCTTGAAGTTAGGTCTTTATTATAGAAGAATTAATTACTTATTTACTAATCCACACAGTCTACCTTAATTTGTTACTTTATCTCACAAAGAATAATTAAGTTCTATCTAAGCATCTTGTCGGTTAATCCTCCCTAGAAAATGAGCTCATTAAATTAGTGTGAGAAGGGTATTTTGTGTCAAAAATCCTTCTTCTGGTTGAATAAAGAGAGCTTTATTTATGTTGCAGAGTAGGATAATTTTTAATTTCTTGGTGACATTTTATTATGACCACTGATGCCGCAATTAGGAACACAATGAAATCAGCATAGTAAGACAAGCCCATTCCAAAACTGTTTCTCATTGTCTCTTTCCGGAATACTTAGTTTTTACTTTCATGCCACAAGAGAACACATTCAAGAGGGGGAACTGAGGTGATTTTTAAGCAAAAAAAAGTGGTAATTAGGACCACTGTTGTCAGTCCAAAAGGAAATGATCTTATCTGTTATTGTTACTTCATGGCAGCTTCTATTTGCTATGAGTACCAGCTAGTTCTTCTAGACTAGTCATTGGTGGTTACATTCAGTGCGCAGAATTTCTAAAATATAGCAATTTAAACACTCCCTTGTGTTTTAGTGAAACTCTTGTTGCAGGTGTGGAAGGAGATAAGGTGTGAAAATGCTTTTGGTGACTTCCAGCTGTACTGATCCTTAAACAGAGAGTGCATTTTTTGTGTTGATAGTGCTGGCAATACTTTTGAAAAACTAGTTAAGTTGGCTTAAAAACTCAGCAAGACCAGAGTAATTTCTTTAGCCCATGTGCATACAGTACCTGGCACAATGTAGTGTGGCTTGTGGTTATGATAATGAATAATGATAAAGGGAGGAAGAATGAACAATCTCAGGCATTAACTCTGAGGCACTCGGGAAGCAGAGGTGACCATTCCTGCTAACTTCCCTTTGTCTGAATGAACAAAATATTACGTTGTCTGAAGTCTGGCAGAAGAAGGCATTTTTAATTTTAGAAATGTTCATTTACAGTTCTGTTCCCTTTATATAGTTTGTGAAATTATACTGCATGCGTGCCCTCTACATACTTCCGTATATTTGATTTCTTTGCATATGTTGTGCTCAATATTTTAAGCTATTGCACAGGTCCTGATGACACGTGCACTTCTGTTCTGTGAACTCGTTTCATTTTTCATTCCTGGATGACTTCATTCATCTATAAACTTCACTAGATGTCTCTGCTATGGGAAAACTGACTGTTTCTTTTCATGCCTGTCTTTGAAAGGAATAAAGAAGCCTATGCAACAACCAAGTCTCAGTGAACTAACAATAGTGTGATTACTTACTGAAATTCAGTTTTCTATGACTTTTTTCTTTAGTCTCGGAATATCTATTATACAGAATCCTGATTATGAACCAGTCTGGCTGCTGTCAATTACAGGCTAATTGGAGTGTGACTGTACAAAGTGCATGGATTCTGTTATATGTTGAAGAAAATGCCTTAGAACTAACCTTGACTTGCATCTGAAAGTCAAAATAAGGAAAGATGTGTTTAAGTTTGGGGGATTTGCTGGCGTTTTTTAATAGGACCAGATCTGTTGTTTTCAGGAATCTCCCTGGTCTGTAAGATAAGATCTGAAGAAAGAAATGGAGATAAAAGAATGCCCCCAAGTGCAGATTTTTTGTTTTATGAATAAATGTTAAGTATAGAAATCATAGAAATAACTACTTTAAGATGTCCTGCACTGTAACAATGCTGGAGCCTTTGTGGGTTAACGTAATTTTCAAGGTCATTTATTATCATCCCTTTGTGATGGCAAGATTGTCAGGGGGAGTGATGCAACATGTGAGCTAAGATAACTTAAATCTATTTATACCAAGGACTATAGTACTTTGATTACTATGGGGATTCAGAGGAGGCTTATTTTGTATTTCAGAGCAGTCAGGTCTGTTGGGGGAGGGAGATTAATTTCATAAAGAGGTTACATGCAATTCCTTTCAAATATTTGGATGATTGTTCCAATAGAGCTGGAAAGCGAGCCTCCAGTCTGTCTTCTCACCATCTTTCAGTGTCTGAAAGGATATGGAAATAACCAGTGACTGGAATGGGGAGGGGGATGTGGCAGGGGGAGAAAGGAATCCAAGATGGAAATTTTATATCCTGCATGTGAGGGGGGTACAGCATTGTATAGAAGAGACACTGGGCGAGACTTGGGAGATCTGGTTCTGTTTCTGATATTGATCTCTGCTCTCCTCTTATGTGTGTCTGATTCCCTTATCAACCTTTTTTTCTCTTGCTTTGCTAATGGTCTTTCCTGAAGAGCTCTTGTTTGTGTAGTGCCTTTTTCAAGGAAGACACAAGACTGGTTGGGCTCTGGGCTATATGTTGTGCTGACTGAACTCAGCTTTCACACAAGGCTGCCCAAACAAGGCTTTACAAATCTCTCTCTAAACTGGAATTAACTGGTCATCGATCAAGATGACATACAGGGAGGACTCCCAGATGAGTTCGCTCATGTGCTTCTCCTCGGTGTGTGAAACAATGGAGAATTGGCCTCAGAGGCTCACACTTGACATATCAGCAGGATTTGGTGACAAAGCAGATTCGTTTCCATCACTTCAGATTAGGAACTTGGCTTTTCTGATAAATAATAATTCTGTCTTTACAGAGAATATCCCAATAGGGCAATTAATTTGAATTTGCTGCATAATAATTATTGGTCTAGTCAACTTGCTCAATTACTGCTTCCTAATGAAACAGGTAACATGTAATTTTATGTTTTGTTGTCCAAACTGCTGCACATATTCCTCATTCTTCCCACACATTTTAATTTTTCCTTTTCTATCAGAGGCAGTTTTTAATTTTTAACTTAACATATTTAAAAAATAAATTCTGATCTGTATTAAGTCATGTGAGGTACATTTCATTGCGGTGCTCAGGCACTTCAGGGTGACCCCTTCTCGTTCCTTGTCTCGGTTTTCTTATCCAGTGTTGAACAGGATTTCTGGATTTAACATCCGGGTGCTATAGGTTGAAAAAAGTAGACTCAAATGACAATTCTCTTTCTTATTTATTTTCGACTTCTGTCTCTCTGAGCTTTAATTCTGATTTTCATTTTTTTGCTTCATGACCACGGTGCATTGGATTGACGTTTGCACATTTTCAGCAGTAGCTCTCAAAGCCCTGCCCTGGTCCATATGCAGCAGCAGAAGCCGAGACCTCATGATAGTCATTTGCTTACTTGCTTTTCTGGTTTACCTTCCTGGTTTGGGCTTGTAGGTTTTTCTTTTATTGCTTAGTGAAAGGATCCTACTTGTGTCTGCACTCATCTGCTATTTCCATCAGCTAAGACCAGGAAGTAAACTGATACTATAATCCACTTCAAATCACATTATAACAATCCTCATTAATTGAGGCTTTGTCTTTAATCACCTCATGAGATTATGAAGATAGATTTTTCCCTAAAAATTGCCACCAAAGTTATGAATAGAGCCACTGGATCTTCCTGGAATCCTCTATTCCTATGCAGTTGAAAATGTAATTTCACTAAAACCCCTTTGCTTGTATCCCAGCCTGATCCCAGCATGCACTTTTCCCACGCATGGCTCAGCATCATAGTCACAACCTGCAAACTTTATCAAACATTTCAAATCTCTGTTCAATGCTGAGGTGTAAAAAGCTCACAGATAAAACTCTCATAATTGCCAACTCTGAATGCTGGTCTCGAGCTGGATGACTCAAACTGATATTCTTAATTAGGGCTGCAGTTTCATGTTGGATCTCTTGGTCAGATAGGAGATGATTGTGGCAATTACCTTGATTCAGGTGCAGGAATGTTTTTCTTTTCTTTCTTTTTTTTTTTTTTTTTCAAATGTCTTTTCTCCAAATTAATCAGGAATTAAATGCTATTTTAATTATATTTATATTGGCCCAATTACTACACTTAACAGAAGCTTTGTGACGTTGCTGGAGAGAGGCCTTTCTTAATCACTACTTAGGTCTTGATTTTTCTACATGAATCAAACATGTAGGAATACAAATACCAGTAAAGAGTAAAGTACTGGGATGTATATGAACATCCTTAAATCTCCTTACTGGGGGATAGGAACTTATTCCCTCTTGCTGCAACTTCTCTGAGCCTTCCCTTTCTTGCAGATAGGGTTTTTTTCACTTTTTAATACTTCACAGCCAGATCTCTGAAATCCATTATCTGTGCTGCTTTTTCTTTTCCTCCCTGGCAGGCCTCACTGTTCATCTGTTTGTCTTTTGTACATGGTACGCTTTTTATACTAGTCAGTATAAAACTCAGGACAGACTGCAGATGTGAGAATTTATTTCATATAGCAAAATATATCTAACATTTATAATGTAGTTTATTAACTCATGGAACTTGAGCAGGATTCTTTTTTAGTCAGCTCTTTAATTCCTGTGAATCATTCAATAACACATTAATAATATTGCTACATTATCAACCTTGCATTTTAGTCACCATATTTAGACTTCCACTTTTTTTTTCATAGCATCTTATATATTTAATCACAATTCTTTAGGACAAAAACGTTTTTCTCAAAATAAAGTACAAGTGTATCTTTTAAACTCTGCAGAAAGAAAACATTGTGAGCACAGGCAGTGACATTTTAGGTTTCAGAATCTGACAGTGTATTTTTCATACTTATAGCTCAGTCTTATCCATCATATGGTGCAATTTTAGTCAGTTTAGACTGAACCAATTGTACATGGGTGCTTCTAATTTACGTTTCTCAAACTGTACTGACTCATAAAGACGTGGAATCCAGGAAGTTGATGTTCAAAGTACCTCTTCATTAAGTATCATGTACTACAAGTAAATTCCAGTATGTGTTCAACATTCATTAGTGTCATAATAATTTCTCCATTTTTTGAGTCCAAGTACAATTTACCATATGGAGGAAAATTGTATTTAAAATGAACAAACAAAGTGGGCGTGTACCCGTGCAAAAGATTCAGTTTGGTGATGAAATATCTTACAGAGAGTAACAACACACTTTTGCTCCAAAAGCTCTTTTTTTTTTTTTTTTCACATCCAAAGGCCATGTTAGTTCAGGATAAGATGTTCAGAATGGACTGGAAGGCAGCAACTACTTGCTTATTCCTTTCTATCTTTTAGTGTCTCCTTTGACTAGATTTGAGATGACTAAATGGGGATTTTTTTGGTATTTAGGCCATATACAGTTGTTATAAGTCACAGCTCTGGGGTACTGCTGTCTCAGGACTGCTGCTCTCTAGTTCTGACATAGGTTGCCTGCAGCAACAAAATCTTTCGACAAGCTCTTTGTATTTTTTAATTCCACGGTCCCTTGTGGCACGAAACAATCTGTCATCTCTCTTTTGTCCTGATTCTCTTCCCTATATCTAGCCTTAATAAGTCTTGGCAAAGGCAAGAGTAAAACAAAAGCAGATAATGGAAGGTTTAGCAAAATAAAGGGAATTTGCGAGGAAATTCTAGCTCAAATGTTCTGTTAGTATCACTGAGACATGTATTTCCTTGTTTTAACAAGGTCTGTTGAGAGGGAAAAATCAATACAATTCAGTCTTCATGGTCCAAGACCCAAACTGGTTTAGGCACCCACATTTCAGTGGTTAGCTGCAGTCCAGAGATAATCTGGCCATCATGTGCTCACTCATCACATTTGGTCACCTTAATTTTCCTAGTTAAGTGACAACTCTGTCTAGGTAAACACAGCTTGAAAAAGAGGTTTGTAGAAAACCCCAAGACTGTGAAGCAAAATATCACAGATTCACAGAATCACAGAATATGCTGAGTTGGAAGAGGCCCATGGGGATCATCGAGTCCAACCCTTGGCCCTGCACAGGATCATCCCCCACCATGTGCCTGAGGGTATCACCTGAAAACTCCTGGAGCTCTGGCAGCCTTGGTGCTGTGCCCACTGCCCTGGGGAGCTTGTTCGGTGCCCGACCACCCTCTGGGGCAAGAACCTTTTTCTAATATCCAATCTAAACCTTCCCTGACCACATAATAAGACTTTGCGGAGAAAGGAGAAGATAAAAATGGCAAATGAGTGTCACAAAGGCGATGAAGAGCTCTGCATCTGTCTACACACTGAAATATCCACTTAGAATCAGACTTTCAGGTTATGTGTAGAAGTGTCATTCACACATTTGAATAGCTCACTATTTATCTCCATGGAAAACTGGACCAAAGTTTGGGGCTTACTGAGCTGTGCAGCACTCACGGGATGCTCACTCTGGCTCATGTAAAACTGTGGTTACTCTATACACACTGCTTTCAGTAACAAGGAAAGCTTCAAGCGGTTGTCAAACCCCAAACTCTCCACTGGGTTTGACAAAGTTTAGGAGAAACTGTGGCTCTGTTCACACTTCTCAGAAAATTATGTAATACGGCATCTTCTACATGAATCCTGTTGTGTTAGTAGGTGTCTAGACAACAAAGTTTAAGTGCAGATTAGCACTGAAGCTACAGCAGATAAGATCCCCTGAAGCTGGGGAGAAAATTCACATATATTTGTATAAATTTTTAAAAAAAGCTAACAGCATTTTAATGATTTGATTAGAAGTTTAGACTGTTTCATTTGGGTTGAGAGTTGCTTCTCATTATCCCACAATTTAAGCTCTAAATACACATATTTAAGACATAGTTATCTTTCCTCAAGGACATTCGGCCCTTGGCAGAGTCCCAGAGCTGATGCAAATTTGTCTTAAGGGTCAGCAGGTTTTGCACTCTTTCTGTAATGTTAGCCTTAGAAATATTTTTAATGTATTTCATAAAAATATGCATTCTATAATTTTCCCCCTAAGCAAGCAGTAATTAGGAGCAATGAAAAAAACCCCTTAGTTTTCTGACTTGCTCTGGCCATATTTCATATTTACTGAACAGCGGTCTCAGTGTCCTCCTTGGAATATTCAAGAGCCATAAGGCAACTGGTTGTATTTAGTAGTCTTCTGCATCAGTAGTTTTGCCTCTTGGGCTCCAAAGTTGATTTTCCTCATTTTGGCATGTTTTTACAGTTCTGCCCCTCAACCTCCATTGTGCTGCCCAGGCCAGCAGTGATGAGTGGCAGAAGAAATGGGAGTCAGACTGGTGATTTCTGGGACATCAGAAGTGACAACTGGAGACTAAAACTGATGAGCAAGGTGAGTTAAGACAGTTCTTTTGAAATGTATTACAGCCAGTAGTCACTCCACAGAAAGACTATTCAAACTTAGCAAGCTTTCTTCTTTATGAAGAAAACCACTGCAAGAAAGGCAATATGTCTACACAATTGTAGAAAGCACACAACCCGAGGTTGTTTTCAAGACATTTTAGGCTTCTGCTAAGAATTTAAACAAGGGTGTGAAAACTATCTGTCTCAAAAGTCTTACTGGGTTTTGTTGTCTGTTTTTAGCTTATGTTTTGTTTTGTTTTGTGTGGTTTTGTTTTGTTTTGGGGTTTTGTGGAATTTACCCCAGAAGCATTCTGGGGTAAAGAAGGCTTCCATAAAATGTATTCTTGTTTAATTTACAATTCTCTTTCAAAACTGACTTAGCCACAGTACTCTTGTCCACTGTTGGCCAGTATGGGGTAGACTTTTGGCTATCAATAGCACATTCCAGAGCCAAGACTTCCGACATACATGAACATTACCACTACTGTGGTGAGATTTCCAACCTTTCCTCCCTTTCTCTAAGTATCTACCTCTTACGCCTTTGTAATGCTTCATAATGCTTTGTAACACAGTCAGTGCTGAGCAGTCCCAATCACACCTCATGTCCCTGCTGGTGTTACAGCTCACAGCAGTGAGCCCGGCCATTCTCTCTCAGTGGGAGCCAAAGGTCATACAAGTCTGGGATAGCAGATATAGTGGATCCTTGCCTGATTTCTTCAAAGCCAAGGAACTGCAAAATAATTCTTTCTCTTGAACTTCATTTATTTAAAGAGGGAAATATGAGCATTTTTAAGCAGATCAGCATTATTATCACCATTTCACCAATGAAGCAATGCAATTACAGAAAAAGTGACCTAAACACATTCACCCAGATAAAGACTTGGTAGTTTAGACGGTTTTGGAGACTTAAACCATAGCTCAGCCTTTGGCTTATATCAGCTGAGTTATGCCAATGTGACCATGGTGAATATTTTAATTTTCACTGTGCAGAAGTGGACTGAAAATTATGTTTAGATGAACAGCCTAAATCTCAGACAGATATCACAAGTTAGCGGTTAGTGTTGCCAAAAGGTTGTGGTCTGGACTGCCTTGTTTCCACCTGCAGAAGTCTGAGTTTCTTGGACAGAGAATTTTTCTTGGCATAGATCCACTATTAATGGTTTCTTGACCTTTCTGAAACACATTGGTTTAACTGTGGAAATTAGCAAATTATTACAGGTAACATTTAATAAGAATTTTTCAGTCAAAGGGAATAATGATTTCTGTGAGGAGCATTGGTCCCCCTTGGAAGCAAAGAATGCCCAAGGTCAACCATGTGCAGCCCTTTTCAGCCTTACTGTTCAGGGGTACCACCATATCCCTTCTGAGGGGACCCTGGAGACAGCCCCACACCACGGCTTAGGAATTCCCCCAGCAATCTGTGGCAGGCACTGTCCTGCTCTGTGCCAGGTCGCTCCTGTTTGGGCCAGGGGAGGCCGGAGTGCAGTGGGCAGGGGAAAGGGGGACACTGGCCAGGTGCCTGCACCATGCAGGTCCTGGCTCCTGCTGCAGTCCTGGCCTGGGGTCTGGATCAGCACCTCCTTCCCCTCCAAACAGACACACGTTTACTGCTTGCCAGCCTCCTCCAGCCTGTGAAGCTGCTGCAGCCCTGACTTCACACCTTTCTTACCTTGAATTCCCTCTGAGGTTGTACAGGCCAAGTTTCCTTGTGTTCTTGTGTTTCTCCGTGTACACTGATAAGAACGGAGTGTCCATTCTAACTATGCAGAGTACATTCTGTATAATTCATCAAGTACCAGAGCAGAAATCTCAGGCAAGTTCTTCTCAGTTACTATCCAGAAACCAAGAATAGTAGAAACGAGATTTATTTTTCATCCGAGATTTGGATGGGGTGCATTCCAACTCAGTATGTGCCGTGTTGGTTTCTGTTCAAGACCCTTCACTATGCTGACCTTGATGTAAGTTTGCTTTCATTTAGCCATGCACACCATCGAGACACAGTTATCATGTGAAATCAATGATTATTTGCCTTTCTCACTGACCATGCTTTCAGAGATCCGCAATCTTACTATCTTTTATATACATTCCCAGCTATTGAGTACTAGATACAATAAAACAAAGTAATAGCTAATAATCTGTATAGCTTGCTTGCAATACAGAGATATAATAGCCTGTCTGACATTTTTTAGAGACAATATTTACCTTTATCACTGGTAAGTGCCTCCTGAGACTCATTATTCTTGTAATTCCCATTAAGAAGCAGTAGTAAAACAGCCTGTTGTCTTGCAACTCTTGTTGTTAAGCACATTATGTTTAGTAATAAATACATCAGCTTCTGCTACACCAGAGAATTACTATTATTCCTTATCTCTAGACATTTATAAATAACTGAATCATGTTTATTTATAGATTTCTTTCCATTTACTCCTTGCAGTAGCCAGATAAAACTGCTTTTCTTTAGGTACAGGATCATATTTACTGACGCCTATTCCTTTTAAGCCTAAGGTCGTAAAAAAAAAAAAAAAAAAAGTTGCATTGAAAAACAAGTTAGATCAGTTTAGAATAATGTGGCAAAAATACATCAGAGAACTGAGTTACTTGAACGTCTAGTTGTTTTTCATCACTACTAAGGTCTGATATAGGAACATGATAATTAACTTGTGTCTAATTTGTCTGATCAATGGCTCCATGCAGATCTATGAAAACCTTCAATAGAAATTGCAAGCTCTGTTATATAATCAAGAAAATGTCTTGCAGCAATACAAATATATCCTGGGATTCTTTGTCGCTTTCAAAGCCTTGAAACGCTTGGTTCTGTGGCTAGACACTTAAGTATTTATGACACTGTTCATGTGGCTGCAAGAGGAAGATTTTTTAACCTCATGCTCTGGTAGAATTCAGACTCAGAAAAATTTACTAGCAGAACTTGTTGCACAATTAAATGATGTTTTTCTTGTCTTAATTGCTTTTTAGCATCATCAGTATGCTTTTAAAAGTCATTCTGCCACCTGTCTAATTCTGCTCATATCCACTTGAAAGGGTTCCTGTTGTTTCATTAACTCATTTGCTTGGAGCAGATCAGTGCTGTCTGGAGGTTGAATGAAAGCATTTTAAAGTGAATTTTCTGGTTTACTAGTGCTTTGTATTTTCCACAATGACCTTTCTCTTCTGTCTCAGTAGTCTTAAAATTAACCTTCTCAATTTTTAAACTTTCTGGGAGTTGCAAGCCAAAAATCTGTCTGTTTACAATCTGTTAAATGGAAGCAGACATTTTTTGGCCCTGCCACCTTTGTTGGAAAAGAAAGCCCAGGTTATGGTTACAGATGAACATAAGCATTGATATTCAGGGGCTTGGTGAGCAGAACACAGCTCAATATGTTCTTAGAAAGCTGTGAGTGAAGTCTTGGGGGGTATCCTCTGGAACTGCAAAAATATTCACCTTCTCTGGGAATTACTGTCTTTTGAGGGATGTAAGAGAAGTTACTTGCAGATGTGAAAATTCTGGCTTTGTAGCCATTAAACATTGTATCAGTACATAAAATACTCTCCTAATTCACACTGTGTCCCTTTAAACTGTTGGAATGGGATGTGTTGCTCTAGTTCGTTAATGTTTTCTTTGCCTACCACAGATGAAGTAGGAGAGGATAATCAGGAATAAGCTGGTAAAGGCCCTAATGACCCAGAGCCTCATTTTACTTGGTTTAAATTAGCGCAGTTCCCGCAAAAGCAGGGTTGGTGAGGGAAGGTAGGGATGTGCGCATAAATGGAAAAAAAAACCCTATCAAGGCCTCGAAATTGCTACATTAATCTGCATATTTTTTTGTTGTGCTCATGAGACTTAGCTGAGTATTATGTGTAGTTTCAAAAATACTTCCCATGGCAATATTAAATCTGATGTTTGTTGTAAGACTCTCAGACTTATTCCCTGAGAAATGCACCATTCCATCTGAGAATGGTGTCCCTCACCTCTTCATGCCTCTCGTAGCTCCTCACATCGGAAAAGCATGAAAACAAAAGTTGAATTTCACATGGTTTTGTACCAAAAAAAAAAAAAAAAAAAAGAAAAAAAAAAGGAAAACAAATCAAAGCAAACCCCTGTCTAAAATTATCCTTGAATTATTAAAATTAACAGTTTACTCAAGGAAAAGAGATGGCCCCTTAATTGACTTTATCATGATTAATTGAAAAATGTTATTTTTCTTTATTAACCTTATATCATATCCCTACAGCAGGTCCTAATAATTGGCAGAGGTTTTTACTGTGACCTCTATTGGCTTTTTCTCTGATTCAAAAGGCGAATTAATTTAAAAGATTTTTTGCTGAAATCCATTTTGCTTCTTTTATAAGACATTTCATAAAAAAGTAATTTAACAAAAAAATCCTTCTATTGTAGCTTTACTATGTTTTATATTTGGTTTTAGATGACCATAAAAGATTTTCTTCTGTTTAATTTGTTTCTGGCATTTTTCATATCCTTGCTGTAAATTTGTTGCATTAATAAATACCACTACAACGGAGAGCAATCCTAGAAGCTTACAAAGCACTTCTTAGAAGTGTGGCTCTGCTGCTATGGGCAGTAATGAAATAGGACCTCCAAATATGTGGGGGCTTTGAGTGATTTGCATTAATCCCACAGCAGCTAAATTACATTCTTCCTATGAGGGCCTGTAGTCATCTAGCACTGAGCAGATGATCCATCCATGTAAAATTAATATGTGACAAAGGTAATGTGTGCTGGGCCACCAAAAGCAAATCACTGCTAAACTAATTTAGCCTCTTCGGGCTGGTTCAGATCGTTAGGCTTGTAGCACTCAAGGCTAATCAAATACTGCATATTTGAGGACACTTGAAAAGGAATTCATTGTATCTGTTGGCATTCAAATGTCCTTTGTTGGAGAAAGAGTTCAGCAAAGGCATCTTTCCCCTCCGGGCAGCGCACTGAGAAAAGCTGTGCCCTTTGCTGGCCGATGTGTCTCTGCAGGTTTTGGAGAGGCAATGCCTCTTGTCTTTGGGTGAAATGCGTGGAACAGCTTTGCTGCAAGTGCAAAATCTGCTCCGAGCATCCTCAAATGGCCTAAAGCAGTTTAATCAAGTAGGTCTATCAGCAGCTGTGAAGTCACCCCGCCTGTTAGGATGGGCCTTTGGGCAGAGCGAAGGAGCCTATGGAAACTTGTCCTTTCAAGGCTTTTCCCTCTCGTTGTATTTGACGCAGTTTGTAATCAGATGTAACATGACAGCAACAGCTTGACAAGCTGATAATACACTTCACTTGCAAAATTTATGTGCTAAGACTGCAAACACATTTTTATTTAAGCTATGTCATGTTTATGCATAGCACAAGAATTTTTTTTCTGTGGATCTGCTATAGAAAGTCTGCAGAGATCTAGTATTTTTATCTTTTTAAGTATGACTGATATTTTTACAGCCTCTAAGAAAAAATTCGACTTCCCCTGGTCACTAATTTATTTGGACAGTCATTCAGATACAAAGCACAGGCTGAAAGAGGTTGTTACTTGATCCCTGAAGCATGTATGCCTCATTTTCTAGCCATTAGGGTGTTTCATAAGCTGTTATTATTTCATATTGGTGAAAAATAGAAGGAGATAAAGAAAATCAGTGGGTTTTCTGGTCTTAAGAATCCAAGATGGAATTTCATTAAAAAGTCACTGGTGGTGTAAAAAAGGTTCTTTGTCATTAAGAAAGTCCTGGAGTAGCTTCTAGAGATGATCCAAGAAAAACCAAAGGAGCTTCTACTGATGTACTTTCAGGACAAACACAGAACTCCCGTTTCAAGGTGTCATGCTGGACTGACTGGTGAATCTGCCATCTGATGAGGCTGTTCTTCCACACTGGGAAGCTGAATCGTGCTGTTTTTCTCTGAGTCAAATCCTGTTGCATTCAGACATTGTCACTCATTTTACTTGAGTGAACTTCTACCTAAAAATGTCTGAGCAGTGACAAAGAACATGTGAGAATCCCCACCTATGCTCTGCATCTGGCATGTGAACATAGGAGGTGGGTGTTCAAACTGTGTCACTCGACACTTTCTTTACCATACTCCTCCAGAAAAGCCTCTGTGGGTTTTGAAAGGGATTCAGCTCCATGGAGTTAGTGGTGGGAGTCAAGAAACAGGGATTCAGACTGCATTATTCTCATTCAAAATAGAGGAAAGTATAATAAGTTAATAGTATCTCAGTCCTTCCAATATTTCTTTCAAATTTGAAGAATCCTTCTGTAGGACTCAGATTTAAAAACACTATGAATATTGTTATATACAGATATACAATTATATCAGCCTTTTGGATCCTCTAAAGCTGTATGTCTGCAATTGCTTGTCTCTCCCTACATAAAAGTACAAGGCTTGCTTTCTAGGATCTTTTCCAAGAAAGTTTGAGGGCTGAATGCACTGGAATGATTTTTCCTCTCTCTCTGTTTTTCTGTGTGAGAGACAACAAAGAATTGAGACTTAAAATTTATAAATATATATATATATACTTATTTGAATGATATCTCTACAATTTAAAAAGTAGAATATTATTTTATACAGCCAGAAGTTCTTTTCTAAGAGTCTTTCTTAGGTCGTTGCATTTATTTAAACAGTTAGACCTCTAACATAAATATATATATAACATATTTTTACTCTCTAATTCTGGCTTGTCTGCCATTTTACCTGGGAGAAAATGCATTTTATGTTGTTCCTACCTTATGTCATATTTAATGTTGTGGTACAAAAACTTAGCAATTGTTCATCTGATCCAATTAATTGCTTTACTGGATATATATTGTACAGACTGAACTATCTTTTCTGAATGTCAAATCAGATTTGGGAAACATTCCTGTTATATTTGTCCCTGGGAAACACTGGACAGAAAAATCACATATATAAAAACTGCATTGATTACCAAATCCACAGAACCTAAGTTTTTGAATGAATAGCAGTTAACCAAGCAATGCATCATAAAAAGAAGTAACTAAAGAAAACCAAAGTAAAACATTCAGTTTCATTATTGAACATTTTTAGCTTTATTATTATAATAGAATTACAGTCTGACATAAAGAGCTTTTGCTAAACTCTGTAGAGCAATACATGCTTCTGCCATAAACAACCTCTATTAGATTTAGGTTTTATTGCCACATCACTGCACTGAGGTGCAATAAACATTCAATGTCATCTTTTTAAAATTATCTCAGGAATAAACAGAAACTGTCCTCTATAAGAGTGTATCATTATTTTCAAGGAAGACTTACTATTATTACATGGTTTAGCAAAGCATTGTAAAAAAGCTACATAGAGAATACCTTGTCTTTGATAAACTGTGCAGTCAAGTTTATACAGTATAATACTATTGGCATAGACTAACTAAGAGGTGATATAATGCAACCATTGCATAGCAAAAAGCAGACTAGTTAAGTAATATTCACATCTAATGTGCAAAATGCAGACCAAAAGGTAGCTGTGAATTGCTAGAAAGATAAAATGCCCTAAATGAACACGCTAGTTTAACGCCAAAAATAACAAGATAAACAAGTACACAGAAGTTAAAGAGCCATAGTTTATTTTTTTCTATACATATATCTACACATGATACCAGAGATGAAACATCCCCTTGTAATAAGCTCCAATCAGATAACTTATCAAGTTTAGACAGGACTAAATGTTAGACAATGAAGCGTTATTAAAGAAAAAAAACCTCTCTAAATAAAACATTAACTATTTCCTTTTGTAGACAGAGAATGTCAACTTGTTGATTTATTGAGAAAGAGTTTAGAAAACACTGCCTGTGAAACTTGACTGTCAGTAGCTGATTCTCTGGAGGCTCATGTAGCACTGTTTCAAAATCCATTCAATACCTTATATCAAATTTTCTTAATTGATGCTTGCAAATATCCACCCATCTTACCATCTCTCTGAAAAAATTTTATCTGAAATTTGATTTCTAAGAACCAGCAGTAATGATTATGACTAGAATTGTTTTAAAAGGAGCACAATACCTGCAAAATGGACATCTTGTATTTGAAGCCCTTACATATTGTTCCTACAAATATATTGCTACAGTAAAAATGAAATGTAGTAAGTTTACTCAATAAAATCTATTTTCCTGTACATTCTTTTATGTATGATTTCTTTGTATTTAATGCTACATATATTACATCACTTATTGTAACAGTTATGTTTCAGCAAATATAGCAGTAATATACAGATGAACTTCTGTCTTAACAAATATTTCACCACTTTTACCTACCAAATCTAATCCCATATTTTAGTGTTTATGCATGACCTGAGCAGACCAATCATTAATCTAATCATATATGTTGGATGACATTGTCAAATTGCAAGCTACTGTACACATAACCACTTTACAAATGGAATTAATTCCAAGCACTTTCTGCTTATTTATATTTTTAGGCTTTCCAGTACCACTGATTTATTTTTTCTTCCAATTCAGGCTCTAAATATGTTTTATTGAGCATTTAACAACATATTAAGAGCTAAGAGGTGAATCCTACACAATGTTTTAAGAACACAACTTTAAAAAAGTAAAAAAATGTACAATCTCATGCTGCATATTTACAGATATTATTTAAATACTATATTTCATCTTTCTGCTATTCATAAATCTCAGTCTAAAGCTTCTTTTAATGTATCATTTTATAAAAGAATACATTCAACGTATCTAGAGCTTGCAAAAATTGTTGTTTTGTGGTTTGGTTTGTTTTTTTTTTAACACTAAAACATAGTGATGAGTAAAAGCACTATTTAAACCATCCAGGAATTGATTGGATTCCACAGATGATAGAGGAAACTTGGATCTGCATTTGTTTGTGGAACTGTTTTAAATGTAATCTAGTGACAATTCAATGCTCGGAACAAGACTGCAGTAAGACAGCAGATTAAAGCATTTGTTACCATTAGATCTTGTGTGCTATACAGTGACAAACTGTACCTAGAGTGAGTAGATTTCCTTTCTCATTACAGACCATTTAAGATTATAAATCACATAGTTTGCAACATAGAAGAGGAAAGGGATTAGGAAAATAACGTATCTTAAGAGATTCAGGAAATGGAAAGCTTTACATTGTTGAAAAGATTATAAATAGCAGTTGATTAAATGGTACAGTCTAGTATGTGCATCAGGAATGTAATAAAGAATATTTCCCCCCTCCTTACAATCCTCTGAATAAAAATATCTTCTTCCCATACATATACAATGCCTTTTGGGGACATTCAGTACTAAACTGGCTACAAATGGTTTCTTTCCACCCCCAACTCCCATCGCACTACAATTCCTTCTTTTCCGTTTTCAGAATCACTTTTCCAAAGTATATAGTTTATATTGTTCTCTCTCTCACACTCAGGTATTTTAAATATACAGATATATTTTACCTTTTGCTAAATAAAGAAACCTTTATTTTCTTTAAGACAGAGGCAATGAAGTAAATGGGAATTTTTGTATGTGAAAAAGGGAAGCAATTCCCAGAGCAAAAGACAAAACAGAACTATAGGAATAAATGAGGTTATTGATGTGGAGTTTGAACCTTCAGCTGGGGCTCCCGGTTTAAATAGGTAGCCCAGTAGACTAAGTTAAAGATTCCAAAAAGCAATGGGAAAGCTATTCTTGATAGTCGGTCAATTTTACTGACGCTGTTAAAAGTTTTCTTGGGTTCTGGAGGTTTTGTTTCTGGCTTAACTTCTTTGGGCTCAATTGTTGCACTTTTAGCAATGGTTGCCAGCCCAGGGTCCCTTGCAATGTTAGGGGTGTAGCTCGTAGCTGCGGCTGTGTATGTGTTGTTTTTCTTAATGAGAGGATCCTTCACTTTCTTTGGCTGAAGAAAGAAGAAAGTGTTTTATTTTCACTATCTTCTCAACAGATACAATTATGGAAAAGCACTATAACATTTTGCAATTAATGAATTCATGCCAAAAAGTGTAATAAGCCATAAGAGAGAAGTTAGTTCCAGATACATGACTCATGCAAAATATTTTGGTGACAACAAAGACAAAATCATTTATATTACATGTATTAGTTAAACCAAATTACATGACGGATGAACTTTAATGAGAACTGATAGCTAGATTCACTGACAAAATTACCTTTAATGGAAATCAGCAGTGACAAACCACTTACAGTTCAATATTCCCCTAAGCAACTGCGCTTCTTGATGAGAACAAAACTTAACAAAACACTGAAATTCATAACATAGCTTTCCAATATTCAGACAAATAATATGATATGATGAGTTCTGACACAATTCATACATTAAAATGCACAATAAATTATCATGTAACTATGGTAAAATGCAAAGCTGCCAGTATTCTAGTCATTAATGGTTGACACCAAAGGCACACGCATTATGGATTAGGAATTTCATGTTCTTGGTTGAATGTTACACTTGGATCATAATGGCTGAAATGTCATTCCACATACAGGCACTTAAATGTCTGTATGATTTTTGCATCCACCTACTTAAATTGCTAAGGCAAGAATGTATTGAATATCTTTGAGTGGAGAAGAACTTATGGAGCTTATTTGAATTTACTTTTCCCTGGCTCTTTATGTTTTCTAGTATTCTACATCTGGGATCTTGCTTCCTCCAATTAAGAGAAAAAAGAACCAATCAGATAAAAAAAAAAAATCCCCAGAGCTTAGAAAATGTTTAGGTAGTATTTGCCACAAAAAGAATAGGCAAATGGTATCCATTTATCCTCTTGGAAGTGGGAAATAAATACAGTTAAAGAGAAAATATCAGCAGAATATGGTCTATTATGTCATTTCACAAGACAGCAAATAGAATTCTCTGTTTTCCAGAAGCAGCTGTCCCATGGAGGGGGATTCCCAGCAGTGCAGTTTTGATAAAACATTCTTGTTCAAGAGGTGAATGTTTCAGGGAGCAGACAGGCTCCTGTGGGACACTTGGGAACACCAAGGGAAGCTCCAAAGCATCTGGGCAAGTGGGGAGAGGCCCATCAAAGCATGGCTTGGAACCCCACATGGGAAGGAGATGAAGGCTCAAGTGTTAAATTTCTGCTCCTCAGTAAGGAAAGGGATTCAACTAATGATTTTGATGTAGATTTTCTTTAGTTGACAGCAATAAAATTCTTAGCTTGAGGCTAAGAGAAAGCTTCATGTTTTCTTAGAATATTTCTGATAAATAGGAGGAATGAACAGGATGAAAAAAACTACCCAGAGAAGAAAAAAGGCAATGTCAGAAATATTTTTTTATGTAGTTGTGTGGCCATATTTTTCTCCTGAGTGGGGAGGCTGCTACCACGCTTGCTGAGCATGAAGCCAGTGCTGTTTGCTTCTCAGTTGCGTGCTCTGGTGAGCAGCAATAAATCCAGCAGGCAAAGCCATGTTTCACAGGAGCCTCAAAGGAAACTCTTTCTATAGATTTAAATGTCATGACAAATCTGATCCACAGAAAACCTTGACATCAGTCTGAGTCTTAATATTTCATATCAAATTCAACTTCATGAAAAAGCAATATGCCAGCTAATTGGAGCTCTAAATTTGATTAAGTTGTGCTGCTCCAGTCCTCAGGATCCTGCCTCGCCTGCCTTTCCTTAGGGCTGCAGACAAGGCACACCACCAGGCACTAGGATGTTTCTACTGGCTTAAAACAAAAACATAAAACCCCTTACCTGCTGAGTATCTTTCAGTATTTTGTTTATTGGCGTGGGGTTTTTTGAAAATGTGATTTTCTTTGAAACAAATTAAATGACTGATTATAGTAACTATGTTACAAGGCAGCATATATTAGCAAGGCAGTATTTATTTTTAAGGCTTAAGTTCTATTAATACAGTTCATTTTTTATAACAAATATCATGAAGATAGGAGAACAAAAAATTATTTTCAATGAAAGTATCATCAATAACTGAAAACATAATATTCCCCAGCAGCTGTGCAGCTCATTACCCTGTTCGTTTTGTTACTTCACTCATTTGTTCTACAGTATTTTTGTATTAGCTGACATTGTATAAATGTCCTAACATGATTGCTGTTTTTTTCACTGACTTATGCAAATACAATAGCCATTAAATATATATATATAGGCATATACTCCTGAATTAAAAACATATCTTTGCAAACTGATGACTTTTATCTGCTCCTCCAAATATTTATTCTGCTGAATCTCTACTTTGTGAATGTTCAGGATAGTTAATTAAGCAAGTTCTAAAAAAAACACCGAATGAGTTTACTCACAGAAGGAACTGACATGGTAACTCATAGGAAATGGGAAAGTTCTCTTTGATTCCCTAAATGTCCTCAACAGTTTCTTGATGTGCCTGTGGTTTACAGATCAGGTCTGATCCCAGACCAAAGGAATCAGTGAGATGTTTCTCTAGTTCTTTCAGGGAGGTAGGCATCAGGATTGCACACCCCAAGACAGCTGTCAATGCCTCTCCTAAACAAATCAATTTTTCCTATAGACCAAGAAAGCAAGAAAAAAACTGTCGTGATTTACTTGGTCATGATGGCAGAGCAACCCTCCTGAAGTTCACGTCTGGGAGCACTATACCTTGGGAATTGTCAAATACTGCAGCCACAGAATTTTTTTCCTACATTTTCTCTTGTTCATACAGAAAAAAATTGCCTTCCCTTAAAACAATACATATTCATTTTTTTTTCTGCCAGTTGCACAAGTCAAAACCTCAGTAGAATATTTTGTTATTAACAGCACTAAGTATCATCCAGTATGCCAGAAGTAGCATTTAGATGCTCAGTGTCTATGTAATTCATGTGTAGAAACTCTGTGTGTGAACACATGAGGAAACTCTTGGAGCAATTACCTACTGTTCTAAGTAATAAGAATTTCCAATGGGCTAAACTCTTTCCCCTACCATGCCCAAGCAAAGCACAGGATGAGCTGTTGGGATGGATGTTAAGTGGTGCTACCTTTTCAGGAACGACGCTTTTGCCATCCCAGGCGTAGCCCCTCTTGGTGAAGTAATTCACAGTGGCAAACTCGATGAGTGCAGAGAACACAAAGGCATAGCACACAGCGATGAACCAGTCCATGGCAGTGGCATAGGCCACCTTGGGCAGCGAGTTCCTGGCACTGATGCTCAGAGTGGTCATTGTCAGCACAGTTGTCACTCCTACAAAGCAAATAGTTGCAGTGTCTTTAGACCAGCAGCTGTATTTCATCCTGCATTTCTCAACTCCCTTGATTCTTACAAACTTCCCCACGTGGGTTCAGTTGCTAATTGAGGATATAAAGATTTCCAGTTCTGTGGAAAGCACAAGATCTTCAAAACATTTGTTATGCCTTTATTCTTTGACATTTTGTAATAGAAGAATAGTTTTAAACTTGGAATGGAAATATCATGAGTTGTGAACTGGATGCTACATGACACTTCCTGGTATTTGTAGAATCACAGTCACTCTTCTTTACTCATGCCCTGCAAATTGTCCTACATATGTAACGATTTAACATCTTTAGTTCTTTCCTGTAACAATTTCAGGATACTTGGAAAACTAAAAGACTTCTTTCATTCAAAGTTTTTGGGATATGCTCCTTCAAAGATATACTCAAGGACACTGGAATATACGTGTTATTACATTTACCTGAATTGATGGTTTTACAGATTTCTGTCCCATTATTCACTAATGCCCCAAAAATAGCAATGAATTTGTGTAGGAACAATGGCAATGTCTTTTGCATTTCTAATATCAAAGCTGCTCACTGGGGAATCTTTTCCCTTACCTGAGAGGTAGCCAGGACTGTACTGAACTCACTCTGCCTGCAGCTGCTTGAAAAATGAATCTTCAAGTTCACACCAGGCATTTACATCAAATCACATGTCCACAAGTTACCTTGACAACTGCGCTGTCATGTATTGAATGTGTCTGGTGAGTTCATCTTTGCTGCACTGACTGTTAGTGAAAATGAGCAGTGGCTAAAATAGGCCAAATAATGAACAATGAATTTACAGGGGAGTGTGAAGAGCTTGAATTATTAGTGCCTAATGAGGAAGTAATTTCTCTTCCCTGAGAGACAGCCTAATCTTTCCTTTGACTCATTACTAGTGAGCTTATGTTTCTCTTAACTAGTAGCAAAACAGGATTTATAACTTTTATTATCTGCAGTACTAAGTGGACTAAAAGATGAAAATTGTGCTTCTGTATGTGTATGCATTGATGCAAAATGTTATTTTGTTTCACTGCCATTATGAAATGAAAACGCTATCTTGATTCATAATGATGGAGTAAACACAAGACTATTTACTAAATAACTGTCTTCTAAAAGGAAAACTGAGAAATATGTGGGTTCTCGAGCTTGTGAAGACCGCAGTTTGAACACTGCAGTATTACATATAATTCAATGAAACTAGGAAATTCTGTTCTCCATCTAGTGACAATGAAGCACAGCATTTCAAACTGATGATCAGACATTTCTTTTTAAATGGTATGTGCATAAAAAGGTAAAACAGTTAAAATTTCAATAGCTTTGACTATAGAGGCCCATAAAAATCCCTACTAGAGCAGTTCCCAGTGAAGATGATGCTAAAAATTCAGGACTAATTTTAGTTGCTGATCTAAACAATATTGTGTAAATCAAATTTAATATTCTGTGGTCTAAACTATTGTTCTGTAGATGCACTTCTGTAGATGCACGTCTGTATATCAACAGAAGGCCTCTGCTTGGTTCAGGAGGTCTGAGGCTATGCAAGTTGTGACAGATTTCCAGAGGCATTGGGAAGCTAAAGCACAGCTGTGAAGCGATAAAGGTCAATAAAAATAACTCTTGCTCAACAAGAGTTTCAGAGGCTCCATTTCTCAACAGTCAGTCTCTGGCTTTGCTATGTCCAGCATAAATAGGTAAATTCCCTTCAGCAAAGACCAAAGCATCCTGTCCTGCAGTGCCCTGAGGCAGGGAAATGAGTGTAAAAGCCAGTTTGGCTGTGTGTTCTTCCATCTCCTTCTGCCAAAGGTGTTCAGCTACCCCACTGGAATATCACCAAAAAGATTAGGTCACATAGCTGAAATCTCAGGTTTTCCTCAATGAAGATTTGTTACATCTGTTTGGTTTTCTTTTTTTTTCTCTTTTTTTTTTTTAATATGTACTTGATGTGGATTAATATCTCCATGAAATAACATAACTTGCAAGGATACGCAAGTTGTTTGTTTCTAATTTTAAGACAAGCATTTGTAAGCAGTGGTTAAACTCTAGGGACCAGCTCGATACACTGAGAGTCCTTTAGATTGCTTTCTCATTGCATTTGTTGAGTGCATCTATTCACAACTGTGAGCAAAATAAATTGTGGCAGATCTCAATAGAAGGCCTTGCAGCACCCTGCAAAAGGGATTAACGGAAAAAAATTAAGATAGGAATTTTCAAAGGGCCTAAGGATGTCAAATGACCAGTACCCATCGACTCAAGCCTTTCTGATAATCCCACCATGAACATCATTGCGATTGGCAGAAATGTTTTATTCATAATCTGATTATTTTGGAAAACTCAAGCAGTAATAGACTGTTTGACGTATTATCAGGTCTCTTTCAGAATCAGTTTATAAGTTCTTAATGTACATCTTCACAATGAAACAACTCTCGCGTACTGCACTGTGTGCAAGCTCATGCTGTTCTCCAATGTATTACACATAACTAGTTCTACTATAAAACTTCTTAAACTTCTTTGCCTCATGATTGCCAGGCAGTTTATAGGTCTTGCTTACCAAATACAGTTCTTGCTGGAACAGATTCTCTGTTAAGCCAGAAGGACACCTGTGACAGAATCACTGTCATGATGCATGGCAGGTAAGTCTGGATGACAAAATAACCAATCTTTCTCTTCAAATGAAAATGCGTTGTCATTACAACGTATTCTCCTACAACCAAGAAAAACAGGAACATTAAAAATTTTATAAATACACAAATGAGAGGGCTTTATAGGAAGCAATTTTTCATTATGTTCACCCCTTTTATAAAAGAAGTCCTTAGATCAAACTGGGTCAGCTCTGAATAAAACATTTAGTAAACCTGGTTCTGAAGTTCCACTAATAATACAAAACTAGACAGTTCTGGGAAATGCTAATTAAATTTACATCTTTTCACCTCTGCTGTGTGGTGAAAGAATGTCTGCATTAACTGGTGGCTGTACAGAGCTCCTGTGAAAGGTCTTGTTCCATTAGAAAATGGAAAACTACCACAGTAAACACATGTAAATATCTAAAGACTAAATCAAGACAGGCTCCCCAAAGCGTTTCAGTTGGGCCAGGCTTAAGATGTAATTGTTGATGCAATTGTGTCTGCATTACCACTGTCAGTGCTTTATGTGCTCTGAAGATGAAATGTCCCTGTTCTGCTAATTTAGTACTTTTGTAAATTACTGTTCTCTCCTCAAGTAAATGACTAATGCAAGAGTAACACAGAATATTCTCATTACCACTAATGCTTTGGGTGCTACAACAATGTATGAGCTGGGTATTCTAATTTCAATGGAAAGGAATTGTATTTGTATACATATATGAATATATTTTATTAATATATTTATTAATATCAACTAAAGGCTAAATATATTTAATATTGTATTATATTAATATATGTCATTCTATGAACCTTTCTTGCCAGAGCAGAGCAAATACAGTTCATTTTCAGATCATTATTTACATCACTGAAAATGGATTCTGAAAAAGCATATATTCTCAAAAGATTGAAACACCTATTGTGATAATTTTTTTAGTAGATTGAGTCTTCTTATTATGCAATAAACATTATCTTAGAAATTATCTTAGAAGTAGCCATGTAACTGAATGGAAACTTCTGTCTAGATTAGCGATGACATGTGAAATTACTGTAGTTCTATTTTAAAATGTAGGCAGATGGAAAGAGAAAGCTGTTCTTGTACAGGAAGAGTTTAAACTGGATTGAAAAACTGTTTCTAGACATTGACTGCTTATGCACCGAGCATGTCACATGCCTATTGCTTTAATGCAGGGTCTAGAAGAACATTCATTTAAACAATCTGGCTCAACATATAACCCAAGGAAAGGTTATTTATAAGAGGTGACAATACTCCTGTATCAATATAAAACACAGTAGCAAAGGTGGTAAAGAGAATAAATTTTAAATTGAGAGGTAAAGCAATGTATATACATGGAATTTTTTTTTACTTTTTTTTTTCAAAAATGGGAGTGGCAGAAGTAGTATAGTGGGCATTATTACTTGAATTTCACTCGCCTGTCTTTAACTTGCACTGAAACAACCTTCTTTCTTCTCTGCACCTGAGATTATGATCTCGTGAAAGGTGCCAGTCATGGCTAGGAGAGCCAATAATTTAATTTTATCTACTAAAATATGACACGGTAAGCTATTTTAATGCAATCAGATATAGAATGCACACAACAGTATGTCAGAATTAATTCAGTGATTGTAGATGGCAAGCTGAGAATAGAGTGAACACACCACTGGAGCTTTATTTAGCTGCTTAAATATCAAAGTATTTTTAACCTCTGGAAAATGGGAACAAGATCCAAAGCATAAAGGCAATTAAAAAGCCAGGGATTACTCTCATCTGTTAAGCACTGCAGCAGGTCGGAGCTAGAACACAGCTAAAGGTATTGCCATGAGGAGAGAATTAGCGAAGCAGAGGCCCAGAATAAGCCCTTACAGTTCAGTTACAAGGCAAACCCATCGTCTTAAATCTCTAAAGTACAAATGCAGCCATTTATCAGAAGACAGTAGATCTTTAATGAGATTGATTGTAATGACTGCAGGTCATTAAAGCTCTCCAGTTACTTGCTATGTCTTTAGTTTTCCATATTTTGTGGCTTTCTTTAATTGAAAGCATGGCCATATTCATGACAGCTGCTGATCACTCTAATTTTCCAGCAGTTCCTCTGTAATTCTACTTTGAAAGCACTGTAATACAGCTGTAAAATTCCCAACAAGTTAAGACTTCAAATAGCTCTTGAGCACATATTGCCTGCATTCAGTGTCTGATTGCTGGGCTTTTACAAGTTGTAGCTTATGTGTCTTATATTCTCTTGTTTTTTCCTATACAAAGGAGTTTTAGAAAGAAAGGTATTTCTTTTTAGCTTCATTTTAATTCCCAGAGTCTTCTACTAATAACTGTGTTGTGCAGATAAACATGTTTATAATTTTATTTATTCCATGCAATTTAAACCAGTTCATATGTATTATACAATATGAAGCATAGAAGTCGTCACATGAGTCTTGTGTCTATATTAATTTCATGTTTTGAATATGTCCACATTTGAGTATTTTCAGAGCTCTTGAAGAGTTTGTGCCTATGCTCAGTACTTCTGTAGCTGCAATTTTTAAACAGCCCTTAATTCTACAGTATGTTGAAATAATTGAGTCAAATGTGCAGGTGGTATAAACTAACCTGTGTCCATAGAAGACAACAGCTGATAATTCAGTAAAGTTACATTAAAACTATTATTCAGTGTTCTGTAAACTATCTCTAATAGACCACATTTATCAGGTGAACACCTAAAATTACTGTGCCTCACATTAGATATAAGTTTTGAGGTGGAGACTGAGTTCTAGCTATCACAATACTTTTTCTATCACTGTAGGTAAGAAGTAAGGCTTTCCTTGTCATTAATTTAAAACAAAGTATTTATCATTTACTACTTATGCCATGTAACTCAGTAAAAAAACTCGTAAGAATAACATCCTCTGAGCAGATTTACAGAACATCAGAAAAAAACAGATCATTGTAGTATAAATCCTGAGGATTCGCAGAGCAAAGCAATGTTTTCAAAGTGGCAGAATAATTCTGTGTAAATAGACATTTGGACAAGCCCTTCTAGCATTTGTTAAGGTGCTTACAGAAAGGATCATTTTAAATTCCTTCTGAGTCAATATGAATCAGTAGCTGGAGAGTGACAGAAATTTTACCTAAAAAGAAACAATGGATGACTCTGCTCAAACAAAACAGCAGCAGCAATAACTATTACTTCATTTACTGAATGCTATTTTAAAGCCTGTAGTACCTGCACATTCCATTGCCAGTGCAGGTGGATAAACCATACCAATAAAAAAAGTTTTAGTCCTTCAAGATTCTCTTGTCATTAAAAAAATCAGTATTTGTAGTTAACTTGTTATATATCCAGAAATAAGGATAGCAGGTAGCCTAGTAACCAAGGAAGAAATTAAAGAGGAAAACAAAAGGACTTTATAGAGCCATCAATTCATTTAATAGCTTTGACAATGTCTAGAATAACTTGGCTACGCCCAAACTCTTGAGAAAATAAGTATCTAGAATTCCAGACAACTATAAATATCATCTTAAAAATTATGTAGATTCCTCTAATGATCCACAGAATCAGCTGCAAAAAAGCTTCATTTTCTGGCCTAATGAAAGTGCTGAGAACTCTTAAGTGAAGATTGTCTTCCATTCCTTTTGTCATTTTAGAAGATGAGTCATTATTCACGACTTTGAATGTAAGGAGGAATTTCATCATTTTTATTACATTTTTCATATCTTAAAAGAGAGATAGTCAGAGGACAAAGACATGCTGGAAGATTCTGTTGAGACCGCTGCTCATCTGCCTCAACAGGGAGAAAAGGGATTATTAACCACTTCTGATCCTCACCATTATTTTGGGGAGGGCAAAGCATTTTCCTTTCCAAAGCAAGTCAAGAAGAATTTTTCTATGAGACATTCAATTTGCAAGCAATAAATATCTTTCTTCCACCACTCTATATTCTTAAGAGGTAGTAACCAAAGAGGATTTTAAGTTTGGTACTAAAAAGATTCTATAATGCGATTGTTTTTAGTTTTGAATACCCTTGCATTCAGTTCTTTGTATTGTTTTGTAGCATCTGGACAACAGTACTTTCATTTCAGCATATTTTATACATTAACTATACTATATTTAACTTTATAGATAGGAATGGAAAAGGGTTTCTTTAGGCAGAAAAAGGAGGAAGAATTCAAACCTTTCAAATAGCATGGACTAAACAAAAGCTTTGTTTCTTCATGGAAATGCATAAAGAAATTGTACGCTTATGTTTCCATTCTGTTTGAAAATGTCTTATCTGCCTTTCTTGATTATTTATGGGGTGCTTCTCACAATACTAGCTCATTACCCTGACCTGTATCTGGGATCTCTGTTTGGTTTAGATATGTTGCCAGGCTTGTGAGTCTTTTCTGATTATCCTGCCAGCCCTATATAATGCATGGAGCAAGCAGAGAGCTGGCTGGGAGTGCAAGGGGCAGGGGCACAGGTCTCTGAGCGAGCAGCTTCAGGACAGAATGAGCAAAGAGAGAAAGAGATCCTCACAGTTCCCCTCTAATCCTATTGACTTTTCAGTGAAGGGCAAGTAGGATGAATTATTGGCTCCAGAAAAGTTAATGGCAACATTTCTAGCTGTGGCCAGGCCAAGAGTTTTCTCCATTTCAGATGCCTGATGAAAGTCTCTGTGCTCAGCAATGGCAGTAGTTGTGTTGGTACTGTTCCTAAGCAAGTCCTTATTACTGCCATCCCACTTATTACTTCTTTTATGATTATATCAACTGAACAGAAGCTTCCCAACAGTAACCTAGAAACTTGTCCGTGTGAAATTTTCTTAGTTTAATAGAGCATATGAATATATTTTGGCAAGCTAAATAAAAAATTCAGACTCAAATTACAGTTCACCTAAAGTGACTCAGTTTTTCTGAAATGTTCATTGACTTGATCAATAACACATTAGGAAGTTTGGTTTATGCAGATATAAATGTACTTCTCTACAAGTCACAAGGTGGTAGATTCAACGCAAAGCAATCACTTCTCATAAAGCAGTACTGCCCACTGAACAGTCAGTCTGGTCAACAGAGGTCTTATTCAAGCCTAATGCTCAGTTTCTTACTGCTTTTAGGTCTTCATGCCCCTTCCAAATTATTAGAAAACAAATTTTAAAATTACGTCTTGAAACAAACACCACAAAGTGAAAAAAACAAAGAATTTTAGCCAGCTTCAAGATGACAGGTATCTCATATATAAATGTGTCAGCTATATTTCTGTATCTCATTAATGCTTTTGGAGTTAAAGCTGATGCTAGCATCAAGCTAAGTTCTGTTTGGATATTCCAAATGGGTTTTAATTTGATGACAGTTTTTTCATTCTCTAAATACCTCCTTGAGAAATTAGATACTTGCTTTTCACAACTTCACTGCCTCCAGGAATATGATCTTTGAGGATTCATAGCCTTATACTAATTTTATAAACCTATATAGTAAGCAGATAATCTGATAAGGATATGAGGAGTGCTTGTTTATAATGTAAAATACTGTTTTTTCTGGCTAAATCTGACACTTTAGGAAGCTTTTTAATTGCTCAAATATTTTAACCAACAGTTGAAGTAGGAAAATAATCCCAGGATAGATTAATTTTTCAGAGTCATGTTTTCCTAATCTGCAATTTACCTCTCAGCCTTAGATCTCTGTATTTTTTTTTCTCCTGCTCTAAATTATGTTTTGGCAGTTAAATGTGACCCTTTCCAAGAACACTTTTTCCACAGACCTGTACTGGACTGCACAATTCCAGAGTCCACTGTTTGTCCAAGCAGATCATACTGGTTCAACCGAGAGCCGTCTTCAGCCACCACCACTGACCTTGCTGGTTCCCGTGTCCATTCATACACAACCTCTGCTCTGGTATAAGCATCTAATTTAAAGGAAATATAATGCATTTCAGCTTTGCACCTTCTGTTGCCTTATGGCTTTATCAGAACAATGTTATGCACAGTAGTTTGAATACTAAATTCTCTTTAAATATCTGTGGAAACCCAAAACAAGCTTACTGGAATTTATCAGTGGGAAATAGAACTGATTTTACAGGTCTGTCCATATGTTGATTAGCTAAATATCTGCTGTAGGGCTGGATTAAGGTTGGTCCTTAATGGCATGAAAATATTTCCCTCTCTTACGTAATTGTTACCTATATGAATGTACCAGATGCCAGAGTGAGATGTGGAATTCCATGAGCATGCAAGGGCTCCTAAACCTTTTTATAACTTTTAACTATTGATAAGCAAGATGAGCCACAGACTTTTCAATTTTTCTTAGTGTCATGTTGTCTGGGCCACTGTAAGACAGTAAGTCCTTCTCAGAGTGGCTTCAGTGATCTCCTCACCATGGGCCTGGCTCCAGCTCTTCATTTGGTTATGCTCTGTCACACTGTGCCTGCTGGAAAACAGGCCTAGCAGTTTCTGAGTCTGCCTAGGCTGGACTGAGTTTAAATCACAATTACTCTATTTTTTTTTTATGCTTTGGCTATTTCTGAGCAATCCTAACACTCAAGCTCACATTTATTTGATTTGCGAACAACACAAAAGAAAAACACTGTGAGCTCTCCACACCTGAGCAGTCTGGTATGTTACAAAGACAATTCAGTAGCATCTACATGTGCCTCTGAGGGGATCTCTACTGTTATTCATGTTATTTCAAGAATCAAACAAATATATTTAAACTTAGTTCCACAGTAAAATTCTTCTGTCATTTTGTGCAGTCTGGAGTCTGGCAGCTCTCACTCTGAGCAGTTAGGGTGGGAGTTAGCTGACTACATGGAGGCATCTCCTGTAATTTTTACTCCTAAGAGTATCCAAAGACATGAATGGGACTGAATTTGTGATTAGAACCTACATCAAACTTGAACCCACCAAAGGCACGTGGAAGCCAGGTGGGACATCTTAAGGCATCCAAAATGACAGTAGAATCCTATCGACAAGATGAGATTTTACCTTTTGTCAAAGTGGCAAGCAGGAAAGGAAAGGCAGAAATATGATTCACTTGACCTCATTTGTGAGCTAACAATTTTATCTTATCAGTGTAAGAGATAACAGTTACTAATTGAGGAGGAGGTGTTGAATGGAGTGTGCTGGTAAATTAATCGCATGGCATTTGATTCTGCATTATTGAAGCTGAAGGGTGCTTTTTTCCTCAGACCTCACATTCCCCCACCACTGTAACATATTCTGGAATATATTTTTGGATTCAACGGCAAATGCAAATCTACTCCTTAATAATTCTGACTTTAAAAATAATGGCCACAGTAAACACAGGAATTGACTTGATAATCTAGTCATATAAAGAGAGAATGGCAATACTAATATTAATTTTCAAGCACTTGTTCTAGATTATGAGATTACAGGGAGGAGAGATGACTGGTTTTTCTAAACTGCTGAGAACCACTGGACTGGATTTGAGGGAAGGGAGTACACTCATCAGTGTTGGAAACATGCTTGCCCTGCCCTGTACCTGTTCAGCTTTCATCCTCGACATCCAATTCACTGCATAAACTCCAGCACAGCCTTTTGCTCCTGTCACTGCTGCTTTCCAGACTGGCTGTCCTTTTAAACTGACAATCAGATGTTTGTGGTAAGAGTTGAGGAGAGTATTTGCCCTTCTGATTTTGCTCTGCCAACATACGGCATTTTGTTGTTCCAGATTATCTTTAGCATTTGTCACATTGAATTTACACTGGAATAACCTCCAGCTTAAGATGCACTTTGGCAAATCACTTTAGCCTTGGAGCTGGGTCAAACATTTATTGGGCTATACAGTATGAGTGGAGTCCACAGGAGACATGCAGCTCCTTCAGTGGGAGGTTTTTAGGAATCCAGCTCCAAAAAGTGGTAAGTGGAGGATGTAAAAAACTCTTCTTCATTTTAATCCAAAACAATGGAGCTAGGCAAACACTACCTTGGGGAGCTACTAAGTGTGATATTGTAGTCTGCCCTTAAAGCATGGCTTTTGTCACAATGAATTGCATCTTTTAGTAAATGTTCCAGTCAACTGAGATAAATATAACTAAACACTTTAGTTGTTGAACAGAAATGTCCCAAATGTATTTGAATAGGATTCTCACTTTAAAAGTGTCAATTAAATGTAAGAACTGTTCTTTTTCTATCTATAAAAGTCCCCTTTTCATATCTTGCTTGGGTCCAGCCATTTGTCTTATGAGAGATTTTTCTATTTATATCAATAACTCAATATTGAGAGAAATATTTTATACCTTGATAGTTATGACATGTAATCTGTTGAGAAGGAGGGGAGAAGCCCAGCTTTAAGGACTGTTTTGGACGGTGAATTCCTCATGCAGTGTTTGCAGTAAAACCATGTTACAGAAGGAACCCCTCCCTGTGAGGATCCTAGATTAGGACATTGCCCGAATTTAGTAGGTGACTGCAAATGTTCCCTGAAAACTTGATTTTATCTCCTGATCCTTTCCAGCCATTTGAGTTAGTTGTTTTTCTAGGCCCCATTTACAACCTGATAAGTGGTTAGTGTTCAAAACAAAAAACTAATGAAAAAAGCCTGTAAAACATGACAGACCACAGCTGTACTTTGAGCTTAAATCGTCAGTTATCGGCTCTGACTGGAGTGTAAGAATGGTCTTTCCATTGGAAGTATCACTGATTTTTTTTGTTCAATTAAGAAAATTATGTACATTATGATAATATTTTAAGAGGATGGAAAAGAAACCAATTTAGATAGAAAATATATGCAGATACACTTGCATGTGTGTCTGCTATCTTGTTTTTACCTCGTGGTGTGGTTCTAGACTTGTATGCAAATCTGCATTATCTATCTCTTCTCATTAATAATTTCTGCAAATCTTAGTTATTCAACTGAGGCAAAATCCTTACTAATCTGGAAAGCCATGCACTTTGTGATCCAAGAGTACACTAATCTGGGACACTTGGCCAGAAAGAACTCAATGCTGGAAAAGAATGGGAAATATTGTTCCCATTAGGGAGGGTCTCGTGTCTAGGCTGTGGCACAAGTGTGATGATAGGTGTCGTACTGAATCTCTCAAATTCAGCCTAGAAATTCACATTTGTTCAAAAACTGTTCGTGGTTTAACTTGTCATTAGCAGGTTTTATATATGATTGGCCGTGTCCTCCCTGCCCAGCTCCAGCTGTCCCCAGGGACACTTTAATGTGCACCACAAAGGCAATTCAATCCTGAGACCACTCCTGATCTCGCCGGGATCTGAGGTGCCCAGATCTCCTGGCATCAGGCAGGAACCCAGGGCAGTTGTTTGCCCTGTTACCAGCTGAGTGAGGCTTCCCCGCCTCCCCTTCTGGGTCACAGGAGCTCTAGAAAGATGGATTGGAAGTGTGCTAAGAAAACTTCACATTCCAGGAGTAAACTCTTCTTGTCAGTTATACTCCAAAGTTGTGTGAGCTTTTTGTTCCACAGCTCTTACCAAGGAGGCTGTCAGCTCTTTAAAGACAAAACAGCAGTCCTGACTCATGGGAAAAACAGAGTTACTCAGCCCAAAGTGAATTATCAAATTATCACCGTCGGGGTTATGTTGAAGATGAATCCGGTGTTCTGGCCTCTAAAACTGACCAAGGCACTAAATACCCATTATCAGTGAAACAGTCCATTTCCACTAGAAAAAAAGTAGCCATGGAGGAAACAATTCATACACTATTACATCTTCCATGCATTTTAACTTCCTTGGTTGTGTTGAACCAAGTAGAGCAAATCAGCTGTTTTGTTTTTTGTTTGTTTGTTATGTTCTTACTTAAAAAAATTGAAGGGGGGGACTACATTTATTTTTAAAAAAATATTATGTGTCAGGTTGGTTACTATTCAAATTGAAGTTTTGGGGCAAAGTCTCAACTTAGCAAAAGCTTTGTCACTTATTACACTGATACCAATTGCACTACATTTTGTCCAGTAGCCCCTCCGATCTAGGATTCAAGTATAGGACTATTTGGAGATTTCTGAGATTTTTCAATTCCAGAATGTTGCATGAGTGTAATATGAGTATCTTATAATCCTAGGAAGAATTTTGTTCTAAACAGACCAAGACTATGGTAGTGGAACTGTTTTCACCTAAATCAATTCAGTTACCCATAGTGTGTTTTACTTTAACACTGGGTTTGGGTCTTAGCAAAATAAAGCAACTATAACATTTTCTATGCGACAAAGTACTTTTCTAGATGTTTAGAACACTGTCATTTTCATTTTCTGTGAATGTCCAGGCATGACATTGTAGGATATTTAAGACACATAAAAGAGGTTCATTATATTAAATATAAACATATATATAAGAATAAAAATACAACCCTGACAGAAGTGAAAAATACACAAGATTAAAACCTTGAGGTTTTCTCAGTTGCAAAATACTCTTTAATAGTGGCCTAAAAAGGGAGAAACCTCAATTTAAAATACACTTACAGCTTCCAAATTTCAAGGGGCAAGCATGTGCATCCATAGGAAAGTCTTCTAAATGCATTGGGCATTCTGCTCTCACAGTCAATCTATAATGGATTAATGAGCAAAAGGACACATTTATTCTAATTTCACAGAAATAGCAAATAGACTTCTATTAAAATACATAGAATAAGAATAGCATAATATCTGTTATGTGATTAATCAGTGGTTAGAACTGGCCTGAATTGTCTGCCTGGGGGCGCTGAAATGTGCAGACACATTGGTGGGATTGGCTCTGCCCCTCTGCCCTGCTTCATACATCAGAGACATGCTCAGGCTTCTCACTAGGCTGAGGATTAAAGTCTATTAGCAGCTGAAATTGCTTCCTTGCTGCCATCATTAAATTGGCCTGCTCTGGATGCTCAGACATTTGCTGAAATCATTTCATTGCTGTCAGCTTGAGTGCAAACATGTTTCTCAATAAAAGTGATGAAATAAGCTAGAAACAGTCACATACCACACATCAGCAAGGAATGAACAGTAATACTTGAATACAAGGCAGAAGATTGCATTAAGGCACTTGCAAAGGGCAGGAAATAGATATGGTTATGGTCAAAAAAAGAGACATGTGAACAATGTGCTGTCAAGATAGTGTTCCTGTAGATTAAATCCCTAACAGCCACGCATTTAGAAAGACAAGGAAAATTGACCTAGACTTGTGTAACTACCAGCCAAGCAGATTCTACTTTAGCCTAGGCAGTCTTGAAAGATGTTGCACAACAACTGAACATCCAAAAAGCCTGGAGACTTTGTTTTCTCCAAATGTCTGTACTGATTTTAAAAACATCTTTAAAATTGTTAAAACTCACTGTTCACCTTTGTACTAAGGTAATCCATCTTGACTTGAAGTCAACAGAATCCCTTCATACCTTGTTTGATTCCATGGGAGACATAAAGAGGGGGTGTGCAGCTCTATAGAGACAACATACCATTTTTTAATTTGTAGCCTTTTAATCCAGAATGTTCCCATGACTGTGTATAATCATTATTTCAAATGATTTATTCAACTCCTCTGACAACTGCATAGCTAAAGTTCAGTTACCCATGAAGAGAATAATGTATTTCCAATAAGAGTGGTTCCTGTACAAAAATAATTTATTCTTCTAACTTTCAAAATGCTTTAATCAATTGTTTTTCTTGTTATGAATGGAATAAGAAATGTCTGTTTTTAGACTGTCATGCTTTGCATTACCAAGCACAAGAAATATTAAGAATGGACAAGGAATTCAATGTGCATCTGCTAGTTCTTAGAATCTGCTGCCTATGGGATCAAAAGACTAATGACCCTTTATACAATCTAGGAATATATTCTACTTGCTGATGGAATCCTTGAAGGCAATGCCAAATCAAGGCCCTATGCAAACTGATGGATTCCTAATACTATAAGAACCTTTTGAAAAATCAAGCATTAAGACACATCCAGGGACTCTGCACAGGACGGGAAAAAATAAACACTGTAAATGGCTCAGTCTGTCCACCATTCCATGGCCTATTGTGAAAATAATCACTAAGCAAGAATCAAATTATGCTCAAAAAGGAACCTGTTTCCTGTCTGGAAAATATGCTTTCACAAGTTAAATTGTCAAGCTAAATGAAGGATGTAATATTTTAGGGCTCACCTCATTGTGTATAGCAATGTCCCATCCTCTGTAATTCGTAATAGTTTATTTGGCATTGTCATGTTATGAGCCACTGACTTCTTTCCATTGTGGAAAAAGGTATCAGGTGTCCAAATTTTGCTGGCCATTAAATTATTTAACCGAAGAACAGTCATAGGTCCTTTGAATTTTAATCTCTCATCTTTCCAGCTTTGGCGGAAAAATACATCTATAGTGTATTCCTACATCAATTCAGAAAAAAGGGAAACACAATGTCGTATGTTGCAATATGAGAACTTAAAAAGTATGTTCTTACCATTCCCTAGAAGCAAGATGACTATTAACAAAAGTAGTAATTATCAGAACATTTATTCTCTGTATTACTTACAATGTACCGGATGCTGGTTATTAAACAGTTACAATATAATTACTGTGTTCAACAGAATAAATGTTAGAAAGAATAGTATTTCAAAAGTTACACAAGAGTTTGAGATATAATAGAGTGAAAACAAAATAATTCGCCCTTTTCTCACTTGTTCTTCACCTTCCACAAAACTGTAATTGAAGCTGCAGCTGTGTGGCCAGTATGTGTGGCACAGGAAGGATTGTCTTGGAATAAAACCAGCCTGGTGAGACAGGGTCTTTCTGCAGCCTTTAGTTCTAAGTGTCTCATTAGCATAGACATGTAATCAACCTGCAAAAGGTTCACAGTTCACTAAAATGATGTGGTCTGATGGATGACGTATGGAGTGTTTCGTTGGGTTAAAATGCTGGACTACAGAGAGCACAAGCTGAGGACAGCTTTGGGCCAGGACTTACAGCTTGATGGCACAAGTACTGGGCCAGTGGGGAAGAAAAGCAGTGGCTGACTCAGTGTACATGGGGACAATCAAAACAACCAACACTCACTAGGAAATCAAAGAAATATTTGTTACAAGGCAACAGGAACAAAGTTAACAGGAAGAGGGTGACATTAAGAAAGAGATGTTGTACTATTATACAAAAAATATGGATGTATGTTGGGTGAAAATAAAAAAAAACTCCTGTTTTTTGTTTTAACAAACAACAACACTCCATCCAATTAAGCAGTTGTGAGCTGTTTATTCCTTCTGCAACTATTAGCAAGAAAGAATGGTGATTCTTACCAGTGATGTGGTTTTCCTTCTTTTAAAGCATGAAAGGCCTGAAGAAATGTCTTGTTGACATGGAAATGTAGTAGTTCCATGGGGTGTCCTTACTTTGGGTTTGTTTGGTTTGGTGGGGGTTAATTTTATTGTGTTTTATTTACATCCTAGACCTGTGAATCTTTTTGGTGCATACTTAATTGTATTTCTGGTTTTTTTAATCATGTGCTCAGTGAACTGCTGAAGCCTGAATTTGTTCAGCTTCAGTGACAGCAGTTATGCAGGTAACAATTACTTGCTTCAGCATTTCGCTTGGTCATGGCCTTAGGCTGAATTGTGAGCAAAATCTTGTCCCAGGTGTGCAGCAGAGTAAGAGAGAAGGAGGTGTAAAAGGCAGCATCTGTCACTAAAATATAGGATTTCCTCCATGTTTTACTAGCACCAAAGAAAATTTTCTCCTACACACATGGGAAAGGTAAAAGACATGCTCAGAAGGTGACATTAGCCATTTCCTTTTCCCTTTCGACTGCAAAGGAGATGGTGAGTGGGAGATGGTACAGCTTGAGAGAAGGGAGTCTGGTTCTTCACTTTATACGAACACAAGGTTTTTATGCTGGAAAAGAACAAGGAGCCTGATGGATTGATAAGGGACCTTATGGCATGAGATAGAAGTCAATTAAAATGTAGCTGACAGGTCAAGCCAGGAACAGACTAAATCTTTCTCTATCCCAGGCCATTGCACCATATAGGATGAATTAATTTTGGCTGAAATTTCTCAGCTCTTCAGCTTTCACTACTCATTTTAGCATGGACACTAATTCTCCTCGAATGAATCCTGACAGACAGCTGATCTTTAAGATAGAGTCATCAGATACACTGCTTAGGGCTTTCTTCTGTAGGAGAGGGGCACACTGAGCAAGGGAACAGGATTGTTTCTAAACCATGTACAATAGCAGTGGCCTGTGTGCAAACATATGAGTGAGGTGAAATTTGGAATAAATTCTTCACAGTGGAGACTCTTCATTCCATAGTGTGCAGGTAAAAAAAAAAAAGAGATTCCTATCTGCACTTGCCTTAAATTATATAATGTGGAATATTTACAACACTTTGACTTAAATGTTCTCTAATTTACTCATCTAATATCTCTCCCTGAAAACTGTTTGTACAGTACACCATTCTGTGGTCTACATGAGGTGCTGTACAGAAACAGGTAATCCTGAGAAGTTTCTAGTACGGAAAAAGTGGGAATGAATGTTTACTATAGAAAAAAAAAATCTGTCTGTATGAAAAAGTTCATTTTAAAATACCTCTTATTCCAAATAATATACGTCAAAAACGTCACAAAAGTGACAGTTGTGTGAGAATAGCCAGACAGCTGTTGATCAGTTCAGTCCACAGAACGTGCCTGAAAACCTGCAAAGTTCTTCGAAAAAAAGATGATTTTATTTTAAAAAGTATACTTCTCCTGTGTAACTTTATTCACAAGAACAAGCCAAGACATTCTGTTTATAGAATAGCAGGTTATGTCTATGCTGCTTTTAAAAGAGTGTATTGCGAGTGGGTAGAAACACCATGTACTCCCTGATATATGGAGTGACTGTCTCTGTGAGTGCCTTTGGATTGCTGCAAACAGATGGTCTGGGTGTGCTGACAGTTCCCTGTGGTTTCATAAGGCGCTGTGTCAGCTGGAACAGCTCACTGCCAGTCCCAGCCATCAGTCCTGGGTTCACAAATAGTCTCCTCGTGCCAAAACAGCTGCTTTGTGGAGCCTCCAGGGACCAAATGGCTCTGTTGACCTGCCCAGCGGAGCAGAGCCGGGAGCCCCAGTGATGGTGTCTAAAACCAGCTATAGTAGGCACAGAGCACATTGCACCAAATGTATGTTGAAATTAATACAACTTTTATAATCTGGTAGGCTCTTCATTTTATCTCTCTGTCTCTGTTTTCACACTTAGTTCCTTAGGCAAAGAATTTAACACGAGTAGGCTACACATGCGTTACTTTTTACGGGAGGTGAGTGGGAGTTTTACACTAAATACTTTTCTGTGAATTCTTGAGTTTTCAAAACATATGAGCACCTGCCTCTGTGCTTCTTGATCACATGCTTTATTAAGAGACTGATGAATTCTTTCTCCTGTTTAACTGACTGACAAACAGGATCCAATGTTGTGTGGGTCTTTAATTATATTTGAGATTTTTTTTGTAGGTAGTGATCCCTTGTGCTATAGTAATTCATGTACCAAATTATAGCTAAAATCAATAATTCTTTTTTCAAATATCCATATTCCTAATTCTGAAAGATTACTTTTAGCTTCTGCATTTTATTCTTCTTTAAAACCCAAATCCCATATAAATATCAGTTCGTCCTAGGAATGTTAAATCAGCTTTACCTTCTACTTAATAACCAGATTACCTGAAACTACAAAGTAGGTGCTGATGTAAAAAGATCAAATAATCCCATGTAATTCAGCAGGCCTATCAGTTACTCTAAATTTGTTTGTTAGATTGTTATTCATTAGTAGAGTTTTCTAGTAAATCTGACTCAACAAAGCAGAGTTTAACCAGCTGGTTTATACACAACAACTCTAATCAGTACAAAGAATACATTCCCCTGCATATATCCATCACTTTTTTTGTTCATCTCCCACAAGCACATATGACCCAATACTCAAATTACCTCAGTTTTCAGGAAATTAACAATAGACTTTCCCCAAGAAGAGAGGTCTCTGCAAAACTGGAGCAACCTCAGATCAGTTACAAACTGCAGCTGCTACAGTTTTAATTCCAAGACTATTCAATTTTTAAAAATACATATTTCAGTCACATGACTATGTTAGAAGTTTTCAGTTTGTCCAGTGGTTATTGGTTTCCTATTTTGAGAGTGAAAGGGGCAGGAAAGATAAAATGTTTTGATGAACCAATTACCAGAATATAAACAGTGGATGTCAGTGGTTTCTGCCAATCTTTAATCCCAGGAATTCCTTCGCTTTTAACAAATGATTTAGAGTAACAAGTAGATATTTTAATTTCACAAGATTATCACAGAATAAAAAATCAGAAGTCATTGAATGAGCTTTTTTAGTTGTTCTTCATGATATATTTATATAGTACTATACATATGTGCTGAGGAGGCAAAGCACTATCTCCCTTCTGTTGTAAATCTAAGCAGAATGAATGGTCAAAAACTGTTCTGCCCAAACTATTCTTTCTCATTTAAATATCATGGCATCAGTTGCAATTATAAATTTGACTGTAGTTTTATAAATGCTGTTTTCCAAGCAATCAAGAAAATAGTGTCTTTTAAAAAAGTTCACTTAGAAAAATAAACTATCATAAAAGTAACTTTCTCTGTTACTCCATTCCTTAACATAGTTTTGAGTAGTCAAGAAACTTGTAGTAACCTGGTGTTTAAGGACTATAGTTTTAGTTCAAATTAAACAACTGCTTTTCTTTAGTAAGAAATGGAACTTGTTTCCTTACCCATAATAATTTTTGTCTCTCTCTTTTTTTTTTTTTTTTTTTAATCTTTCTTTTGGTGAATGCATTTAGCTAGATGTAGCCACCTACAAGTCTGAACTGTTTTCATTTCTTCATTTAAATTAATGAGGATGTTTCCAGCACTCATCCTAATATGGGATCCAGCAATAACTGGTGGCTGCAGACCACACTTTCCCTGTCAATAGCAACCTACTTGTGCAGAACTCATTTATATGCAAAATTTTAAGTACCTTATCTGTATTTCTACACAACTTTTAATATCTCTTAAGACCATGGCTCATAACATCTTCAGTTTTCTGAACTTCTCCATCCCTTGCAGTTATCTAGCAATTTGATTTTAATATTCATTCCATAAAGAAGTGACACTAATTCTCTCATTAATCTTCTCTTTCAGCAGCCAAGATCTAGGAAATTCACTTCCCATTGATCAGTAGCTTTTAATATAAAAATACAGGTTAGACTGTACAGATGTCACACTGTACCCATAAGTGTTAATTGTGTTTTAAGATGATGATCTTCCTTGGCAAATTGGATCAGTAATATGCCAGCAAGGACCTCAGCAATCACCCCCCAGAAGAATATGGATCCAAACCCTATTGCCTTTCATAATATATTGTGTAGAAAATAGAAAGTCTGTTAAAACACATTATTAAAGTCACCAAGGCTGCTAACTTCAGGGCACTTAAATGCAGTCCCAGCTTGCAGGAATGGTGGCACATAAAAGCTGACAACATTTTTGGATCAGGGGCTTTAAGAAAGCCCAGCCTTAAAAGGGATAAATAAGTTATTGCATAGATCTTTCATCTTCCAAATTAAAAAGACAAAAGAATGCTGTAGAAATATAGGCCATCACTTACCATATCATGGTCTGAAACAGGCCCAAAACTGGTGACAAAGATGTCAGTCTTCACTTCAGTTACACGCTCTGATGAAGCAGGAAATTAGGACAGTGAGTGTCTATCAACAGCCTTCGTTAGATCTAACCAGTACCAATTCCCACAATAAATGAAAAATTATTGGCTTTGATTAGCCGTTCTAAAATTGGTCTACAATATAGTCCTGATAATTTAATGCTTCTAGATGTAATTCACAGTCAATATTGTTAGCAACAGTTTTTTTACTATAGTGTTTCCATAGAACTTTTTGAGAAATAACTTGTAATGCCACAGTACAGAAGCCACAGTTGTGGAAATTTTTTCACTCTTTGACTGATAAATCTTCTTGCCTGACAACATAAACAGTGCTAAATGTTGTACGCAGCACTCCAAAGTCTCAGTGGGTACTCACTGGTTTCTGGGTAAGCTAAAACAAGGTCTCTAATAATTAACACAGGCCTTACGAGTTAAGTGTTTTGGATTGAGACAGGGGAATATAGAAGAGAAAAAAAAAAAGAGAGAATACATTATGGTGTACAAAAATGTAAAGGTACCTTATTGGTATGAAGCAGAAATGGCTGCATTACTCTTTACTGTGATAAGCAAAAAGGAGTTAAAACTTCTCTGAAAAACATCAGATACAGTTCTCTACTGAAGTAATCTGTGTAAACATTTTCTGGAAGTAAGCTCTCTAGTTATAAATTTGGTTTATAGCCTCAGTGATAGATTAGTATAAATAACAATTCAGAAATCTATAACATACATGACACAGATTATATGTATATGCTGTATCATAAAGCCAGACTCCTCTAGGATTTCCAGGTTGTAAATTTGCTCCATGGCACAATGTGCTTGGAAAGGGCATTCCTTCAAAGGAAACTAGTGATTTTAGTGGTCACAAATGCAGAGTCCCAGACACCTAAAATGGTGCTGATCTCCAGAAAGAGCCAAACATCTGCCTCGTGCAGATCAACTAGTAAAAGACCCTGAGGAACACACAGGCTCTACCTCCTCCCTTCTTCCCCGACTCACAGAGGATCAGGCACTTCTGAGCATATTGGTATTGCCTGGGCACACATAACAAAATATTCACCCAGGGTGGCCTATATCAAACTCACCCTGTTGATTTAAATATAATTGCAGGGAGTGCCACCAGCTGGGGCATGAACTGCAGCTGTGGAGTGAGCTAACCCCAGCAGCTCCTGCAGGCACAGGGGTGCAGGTCTGGTGACATTCACTAGGGTGCTCTACAAGCCAGCGTGGGGACTTGGGGAGAAATTTCAAATGTGGAGGAAGGGATACATTTCTGAAACAACTCTCGCTTTTGTGAGACAGCAAAAATCAAGATATAATACTAGATCTGATTCTGTCAGTCTAGAAATACAGCAAATGACATGTATTCTGTCAATGAGTTAATGCAAAAAGTAGGTGGTATCAGAAATAATCTCCAGGACTCATCAAAGAAGTTAAAAGATGAAATTTCTGATGTGTTATTCATAATCGCAGAAAGTATAATACTGTGATGTGGCTGAATTGCCTAATATTGTTCTCATTCTTTAGCTCTGTGACTAAGACAAGTACAAAGTACAGTAAATGCTCACAAAAGCATTGGATAGGTGAAATTTCCTTCTTGGGTGTCCAGTTTCATTGTGAAGACACAAAATGGAAACTGAAGAATTTGGCACTAAAGAGGAAGATTTCCAAGGGAGTGGAAAAATAAGTGATACTTTTTATTTCTCTATAACATTTAAAATAATTTAAGTGGCATGTAAATAATAAGTAGTAATAGAAAATTCAGATTCTGAACTCAAAAGAGATTGTGTTATCTTCACAATGATTATCCTTTTGCAGTGCGCCTAATCCCAGGTCTCTTCAAATGCAGATAAAATCAGTGTATACACAATCAATATTTTTTTCTTTGAGATTTACCTTATTTGCAAAAGCAATGAAAAAGTATGTATCAACACACAGAAAAAGATTAGCCCCTACAAAGCAATATGGAAGTTTTGAAATTTTTGTTTACTGTTTTACTGATTAGATGATTCAACTGTGCTTTGTTAAGAGCTTCAAAAATTGTGAGTCACTCCTGCACAGGACATGGTTTTACTCATACAGTTGGGATATATACTTAGAATCAAGGTTACCCATGATCAATTTGCAGCTTGATTACTATGGGAAGGCTTAAACTGTGTTTCAAATGCTCAGAACGCATTTTTCAGGAATGTCAGATCCTGAGCTATATTCAAAACCTTCAGAATATCCCTAGCAACTAGAGAAAAGCCTAAGTCACTGAACAAAACAAGCTCAGGCCAGGAGCTGATAGGACTGCTGAAGATAAATCCATCAGTTCTAAAGGCAAATTAACCATGTCTCTTGACTATAACATCTACTTCATGAACCAGGACTAAGTAATGGAAGGATATCTGTGGAACATGTAACAATTTCAGTAAAAACCCTAGGAAATTATTAATGACTTACTGGTTTTACTGTAAGGCAACCTTAGGGTCCAAGTAGTTATTGATCAGCAAAATAGCAACTGAGTACCACACCCTGACACTCAGGAACACAGCCCGGGCAACTGATCCACAGACAGCACCAATCAGCATCAACTACTGCAATCTCACTGTTTACAAATACCATGTTTTGCTAATGGTGCCAGACTAACGTCTGCTCTCAAAATTAGTAACAAGAAATATTTTGATTTAAACTCCCAGGGATCTCATTATTGCTAGAATGGTGATCAGATTACAAATTGAGAACAAACTAAGAAGTACAGATTAATTCAAAGAGCAAGAAATAAACCTATTTATCCTAAGAGACTATACACTGACCATTTTCCTTTATGACCTGCTAGTATTTGAGCACAAGGCTTATCTGAATTGTGCGTTTTGGTGGTTTAAATTAGTTCCACCTTATTGGTAATGCACTTGTTCCTCCTGCACACCTTGTGTAAGTGTGTACTATAATTATCAGTATGAAGAAAACTTTTCCTATCGTTTTGAATGAATGGAATTCAGATATCTGCATAGCGTACGCTCTTAGTACTAAAGAAAGTCATGCAGTCTCATCACCCCAGCTGCATTCTGTGAAGTATTCTGATTGATGAACCACGACAAACACACTCATAAGAATGTTGTGCTGCTGCTTTTGTAGAGTAGAGGCCAAAAAGGAGCTGGGTGAGCTGTGCTGTGACTGACCAGCTGTAGAGTCTGTGCTGCAAGGAAGGCTTTCCTGAGAGCTGTGCAGTGGCATGGCAGATCTCCACACACCAATTAACAGCTCAAAGCTGCTCATGTCCTCCCTACCTCCCTACTGTTGTATTAAATCCATTTTCCTAGGGCTTTCTAAGGTTTTTACAGTTGCCTTTACATCAATGTGGTGCCTAAGAGTGGAAAAAAAGACCAAAATCAGCCCTTTCAGTTTTTACAGAGTTAAGTGTAGCACCTTAACTTACAGAATGATGTATAGGGCTGAGGTATAGGACTGTCTTTTCATTTAGAGTAGAATCATCTATGTTTAACTTCTTTATTACATATACAGGCCAAAATCATATTTTCCTTAAACTTTACCTTAGCTCAGAGATGTTAAAATCCAACAATTTCCACTGGGACCTCAATAACCAAGAGGTAAGTTTATCGTGTTTATAGATAATGTTCTCATAAAACTGAATTTTAAAATCTAATGAACATAATTCTGTGAGGTTTATTTTCCCATCCCGTCCACACTGTGGAATTAATGAATTGCCTGAGACTGACTGATGTTCCACTTAAGGGCAGTCACACTCAGTTTTGATAAACATCATACAAATACCTTTTACTGATAGCATAAAATAAGTCTGTTCACTACTGGAGTAGCGTTTATAATCTACTTGGAATGATCTGCTGGGCATTTGAGCCAACAGTAAAAGCAATTTAATTCAGGAAGATTCTGGTCTGACAAATCAAACCCACTGTTGTTCTTCTTAGTTCAGTATTAACCTTTCTACAACAAAATCCCTCTCAAAGGGATAAACCACATTTACAATTATTCTAATTTAAAAGATCAGGTATCATGTAATATCCGTCACTTTTAGAGAGGGCAGATGTGCTGTGCAAAGGTGATAGTCTTAGAAAACCTGTAGCTGCACCTGATTTCATGTTACTGAAATCTTATCACCGAATACAACCTGCCCTGTGCAAGTCTTGCCTCTCTCTACTGTGGCACTTCAAATCTGCCATGGTGGCATCTCAGGAACCATCGCTTTGATCGCTTTGATGAAGATAACCCAGAACAAAAGGGAATGGCATAGCCATTTATCTGAGGAACTTACTTTTCCCACCATTTTTCACTGCTTTTCAATTCTTTTAACTCCCACTCTGGACTCAGTACTTTACTGGTAGAGGTCACCAAACACTCAGGTGCATTTTCTGCCCTATTTCACCCATTTCTGGCACTATTTTATCCTTTATTTTCTTCAGGACTATGTATTTGAATGGAGATCAGCATCTTAATTATTCAGCCTATTTTTGATCACTTCTGGTTCTAGGGTCCAGGTATTTCCCATAGAAAATTATGCTATTACCTCAATGACTTCACGGGTTATTTTTTTCCCTTAATGTCTAACATGTTTTCCTCTTTTTCAGTTTCAATATGCTACTCTCTGCAATTCCTCCTCCTTGCTTTCTGTAAATGATTATCCTCTCATGGAGTTAATAGATGTCCTCTAGTATGATTCACGACATTTTTCCATTCGTTTTGAAAGTTCTCTTTTCCATGCGTAAATAACTAAATGTAACTATTTGTCCATGTTTATGGATGAGTTCAACAGATGCTATTTTCTAGCAATGTCTAAGTGACTATGCCCACATATGAAGGAGGAAAACAACTAAATAACATAATTTATATCAATAATTATTGATAAAAGGTGCAAATGTGCCAATGCATAACATGGTTCTGCATGTTTCTTTTAAAAAAGAATCAGATTAATTTTAGCAACAATGCCAGTTTTTGAATAACAAGCAGATTCAATCACTACAATTTTTCCTCATGGGTCACTGACTCCATTTTTTAATATTCTGGTTAATGAGAAATAATTATTTCTTTGTTTAATGGCAAAATGCTCCAAGCTGCTCACATAATTTCAGATATGGCCTTATTTGTTTATCTGATGAATAATAACTTTCATTCCCATACTCTTTGTGGAGCATATGTGATTTTTAGTTTTCCTTTTGAAGTAATACCTCAAAAGAAGATCTAAAAAAAAAGGAAAGCAAGGACTTAATTCTGATCTAGCACTGATTCCATGGATGCTGAAAGAATCACCCAAAATTCAGCATCTCTAAATTCTTCATTATTTTAATGCTCTACCTTTTAGCCTGGCTTACCCATGAATTTGTAGTGTAGCTCCTAAAATAAAACTTCGTAATGAGATCTCTCCAGAAGGTTGTTCTTGGCTTCAAGATAGTGCCTCATTTGCCTCACCAGAATATTTTTACCAAACAATGAAACTGTTCATCACACTAACAGGAAGTTTGCAAACTTGGGAGAGAGAAACATGTTTATTCCCAAAAGAAGGAAATTACTCCTCTAAGTGAGTAGAGTCAAGATCAAGATCCAACCCCTTTCACAGTTCATAAAAATTTTTCAGTAAAAAAGATACCTTTTTGTCTTTGAATTCTTTATGCATACACATAATTACAAGGTAGGAGAAACAAATAAATTTAGTGAAGAAACTCCATCATCTACCTTTTATTCCACAGATGAGAAAGAGAGAAACTTGTTCTCTTTTGTTTCTCTGTTCATGCCCACAGTTCTGTTTCTGTAGGTGTTTAGATCTGAAACACTGCACTGCAGACGGAGAGGTCAGGCAGGGATATCCAGAGTTTTTGTAATATGCCCCTTTCTGATGGAGACAGTAACTGTACCTGTTTTACCTCATCTATTGTTTCTCAGAAGGCATAGAAAGAACAGAATAAACAGTTTAAGAAACTTGAGAGAGTGCTATAGTGCACTCAGTGACATACAGATTTACATTGTGCCTAACAGCATAAAATTTTTTATCAACATAGCATATATATATGAGAGTCTCTGGAATCTTAAATTCTCTGATAGGTACATCATAGCTAATATGGAATTAATGAGTTTTAGACCTAATTCTATGTATCTAAAAATGCTGTTATACTGGTAGATTTGTTGACTTTCTCTTCAGAGTAGATAAAAATCATGTTCTGATCAAAATACTCAGTAAGAAGCCATCACTGATGTTGAGAAGAAAAATGAAACCACTGCTTTTCCATATACATTTTAAAATTTCCAGTAACAGACCATGCTATAATCAAAGGCTCACTGAACTCCCACTCCAAAACCCATGCCATAATTGACATATTGATTTAGATTTCTTACTGCATATTTTTATGTATGGAACATTTCAGAATACATTTCCCCATTAAAGCAAATGTCTAAATCAACTGTCAAAGCTAAGTCATCCTGATGAGCTTTGCTCATATTTAGATTTAGATATCTCCGCAAGAAGAGTTTGAAGATGTGAATTTCTAAATTCCTGAGCAGATCCTTTGTTATAATTTGGTACCAGGACTGAAAACATGTGCCTAGATGTTTGTTCCTGTGTTTTGAAATCTATAATTTATATATTTTGAATAGACATTATTCAAAAGTCAAAAGAGTAAATCTACTGCTAATTACTGCCCACAATTTAATCAGATGTGGGATTTTTTTAAAAGCCATGGTACTCTTAGTTTGAATGTCTAGAGCTGACAAACACAAGAGATGAATTTGCTGAACTGACACTGTGAAACTCCAGTGCACTGTGCAGCAGAAAAATTGTGATATTCAAGGCTCTTGGTTACAGGCAGGAACCAGCAACACAATTCAAAAAAGGGGAAATGCAAAGATTGTTTAAACTCTTCTAACCCTTAGTTAACTTCTCCAATCCCTCCTTTGTTCTAGCTTCTCTTCCTTCCCTCCACCCCGTATTTTCCATAATCTGTTCAGTTTTGCTTTCTACAGACAATCATGCAAGTGGCTATTTAACTTTGTGAAGAGACTCATTTCCTTCTACAGAAACAGTGACATTAAACACTCTTTCTATGAGGAGTCATTTTTAATGGGACCAGGTGATGCTTTTCTACTACACCTTTGAAGTCTGGATTCAGAAACACATGTACAAACACACAGACATAAGAGTTGATACTGATGTACTACTAAGTTCTCTAAATTGCAATGCAGAGAGTGAGAGGAAAATCCTTTCCCTGCATCTCCCTTTGTTTGCTCTTCGAGTATCTATTAAACAAATCATCACAGCTACAAAATTCATATAAGAAATCATATGCTCAGTTTTTTCTCATAGACATGTACCAGACTTTACACAGTTTACAGAGTTTCATTTATTTATTGCTTTCTCTGCTTTGTTTATTTACTGAAATAGAGTAGCTGACGGAACTGTACAGGTCCGTTAATCAAAGACTAAGGAGCATTTATCTCTACACTAGGCCAGGGGTTTACAAGAAAATAGGCAAAAGTACTGGTAGATAAAAGCAAAAATTTACTCTTACTTTGTTGTGTATTAGCTGAAAATGCACACAAGGATTTACAGACCAAGACATTTTTGAATGTTTTAGTTAATATGTTAGAATTTTATCTTTAGCCATTCCTCAAAGTCAGTGAAGTCAAACTGTTGAAGAGCCTGGTTCGCAATTCAAGAACTCTTACAAGATGGTGCTTCAAACCACAGAACAAGTTTACATTTAATGGCCTTCCATTTCATCCACAGGAGATGGAATAAGAATTCTTAATGGAAAACCTTATTATACTGCACTTCCTCTGAGAGTGATTATGGGAAAACAGTTTGAACTTTGTGGGGTGGGTTGCTCTGCCTTGTTTTACCTGAAGAGTCCAAAAGGCAAAAAAAAAAANCTTTCCATGCACTGGAAAGAACAGATTTGTGTTTGTATGTTCACAACTTCCATGTTTGTGAGCAGTAAGCTTTTAAGACCCAGTTTGGGGATCGTGTCACAGTAGAACATATCACAGAGTGAACATAGGGATGCTGACAGAGACTAGGCCTTGTAACATCATTTTATAAAGACACAATTTCTATGTGGGTCTATGCCTTTTTATGGATTCAGCACCAGGAGCAGAAGAAGAAAGACATTTTTACTAAGCCGTGAAGAAAAAATATTATAGAAACAAATCCTCAGTAGAAAAACTTCTAAAAAATTTCTCTGAGACTTTTATGACTAAGGTAGTTTGATGTTTTAATTTTTAAACCCAAAGCTTCTTATGAAGATAGGCACAGATAGATGTGCTATTTAGCCCTGATTCATAAACTTGTCATCTGTGAGGTCACAGGTCATATTTTATTATCTTTCATTCTTCATACATATAAAAAATACCCACTGGAGGTCTTCTTGATCTGTGAACCCTTTTCTTCTTCTTTTGTGTATAAGTGTGAGAAAACCAAGTATGTGAAAGACAGGGAGGGTGTGAGTTTGTTGAAAAAAATTAGTATTACTTATCAGCATTATTTTATGTGTCTATATGAACAGAATTAAAACAAGTATATCATGGGAAAACAATGTTGTTTTAACTGATTTTCATCTAATATGTAACCTTGAAAATCATAACACAACACACCTCCCAGTCCTGGTCTCAGGCGGTTATCATACCCATCCAGCAGTCGATCCAGGATTCTGGTAAATACTGTGGTGTTGTCCTTAAGTTCATCTTGTGATGAGGTTTGTCCATAGCTGAAATAAAGAAAAGTCAACACTGACAAACAGTAATCCACCAATCACCTTACAAAACAGTAATTCCAAAATCCATTTAATCTTGCTTATACTGGTTTATGGTCACATAACTTCCTCCATATAACAAGATTTTAGTGCTTTATAGGGTTCTTTCATGTTCACATTTTCTTCTTAAATTGTGCATTTTTTGAAAGCAGAGAAAATCAGTGCCCCTCAATAAGTGGTGAGCAAATAGAATGTCAGTTCCTTCATGCTTATCTCATTATTCATAAACAGTGTGCTAATATGCGTGTTCCCCATGAAAAGGCTTACTTGTCAGCAAAAAATAGTGCATTTCATTCAAAATAGATATAAAGGGTTTGCATGCTAAGAAAGATACAGTAATTTAGAACACTGACACAAGTACTGAGAAAAGATGCTGAAAAAACAGAGCTATCTTCCTTTTGAACGCAGAATTAGATCGAGTGTGTGTTTTCATAGATCGAGATATAATTTTGCTTTATTTCCCATTTTCTTTCATTAGTTATATGTGAAGAAATATCTCCATCTTTTCCTTAAAAATGCTTAACAAAACCATCTGTTGATACAAAAAGCTCTCATGTCTGTAAAGCTTCACTTACATATCCCTAATGTGTATCCCTAACTCAGCCAAAAGTCCTGAAATTTTACTTGAAGGATAACATTAAAGCTCTTTGAACTCAGCTACAAAAATCTTACTTCCATCAATACAAGGCAGAGTGAAATCCTTGGGCTTAGTGGTTCCTGTCTGCTGTAGATGACATCAGAATCAACATTTTTCTTTACATCTGAAACCTTTACTTAATACCCTGTCACAGATGATTCCCTTAATCATAGATTACACTTGTCTTAAAGTCTAACCCAGTACCATTTTCTCCTTCATTTGCTGGGAAGACTTCCAGTGCAAACACATGTTGTTATAATGACTAAGAGCAAAAGCACTGCTTTTCCAAACACAGTTTTGTTCCACACATTGCTACTGAGCTGAAGAAACAGTGCAGAGACAAAGCCCCTCGTTAGGACCAGGTCTGGTGACAGAAGTGGCCCCTCCACTGTCCCGTGAACCCCTTTGATGACACAAGGGCTTAAGCTCTGCCAGTCCTGCCTGCTCCAACCAGCCCAGACCGTCTTAGGAGGAACATATCATATTTCACTTCATAACAAAATAGGTTGATTTATGTTTATTTTTCATACCTACAGTTGAATTTTAAGTCACAGACACAATTTTTTTTTTATGCTTCCTGTATGTTACCAAATAACACGTGTTCCCACTGTCCCCTGCAGGCATTGTCTTTCCAAGGATCTTTCCTCATACATCTTCTGGAGAACTGCAACACAGGATCTTTCACTGGATTAAATTCACATTGACACTCACTGTCAGAAAACAAGCTGCTGTACACACATATCTCAAGGATAGCAGAAGGTCATCAGCATTAATGTGGAAAAAGGATCTAAAAACCCTTCAGACATTGTGGTGGTAAAGGAAGGAGTATGTTTGTGAGGAGGAGTCAGAAGGGTGGCCTCGTGGCAGCACAGTTGGCCAGGCTCCCATACAGTGCCCTGCTCCCATGCTGCGATCACAGTTGTCATTTGTCCTTACCTGTTCTCCACACCATTTTAGCAAAGGTAAAAAGCACCGTTAGGGCTGGGTTTAACTGACATATGGTCACAACAGGAAGATTCTGAACATTTGTGCACATACGGAGTAGACTGTAACTCCAGAGAGATTGTGATTTTTCATTCAAAAACCACATAATAAAATAGTTCTAATGCTGGAGGAGGGGAGGGGGAAGGGCAAGAGAACTTACTATGGCAAAATGGCTTGAAAACCAGATATATTTCATGCAAGGTGTGTAGATCTGGATAAAAAAGTTACTTTATTCAATTGTATTTTCACATGAAACCCGAGTATAATAAAAAAACTGTGCACTGACTCCATCTACAGGTCATTGTAATACTGACACAGCACCAAATTCTTAAACAATGGTCCAATGTGTTTTAATTCTCACATTAGGAATGCACATGCATCCATTACAGTATAATAAATTTATGTACACAGATATATGTATGTGTATCTGTACAATAAGCATGTTTTCACAAAATTCTCCAGCTAGGTCAGGTGAAGTACCTCACAAATACCTCAGATCCCACCTTTATATATTATAAAGTGTTGTTTCTGAAGCATCAGATTTATTCAACACAGCAACTTTTACAAGAATCAACCACTTTTATTATTTATTGGTTTTTAGAGGAAATGTTTGTGTATGTGAACCTTTGCTCTTTGCCCACTCCATTCTATTTAAAATCTTCAAGGTAGTCAAAATAAGTTTCTCAAGAATTGTGAATGTATGAGACACTTTGGAGAGCAAGGCACAAAGAGATCTTTTAGGGATCACTGTTGACAATACAAAACTTCTACTGCTTTTTGGTCATTAGGTAACATCATTGACAGGACATTTTTAAAGCACAGGAATACATCTGAGCGTCTTCATAAACACCTTCACTAAATTTTGACTTGCAGAGAGTACTTCAAGCATACTCCAAACTGCTTTACAGTCTTCAGTTAACCTACTAATTGTTTGATGAGGTGTTCTATGATTACAAATTGTTCTTAGTATTAATGCTATTTTTAGATTATGATTTCAACAAATATTCCACAAACATTCAGTGCAGCATGGTCTTTCCAAGGGCTTTTATCATGGGCTTTGAGCTTACAAATTCTTCCAAGCAGTCTTCATCAGGAAGGTCTATTTCAGATTTTCAATACAGTTACTAAGACAGGACACAATCCTGACCAACAAAGAAGTTAATTTTTGCCTCTGCTTGCAGTGACAATGAAGTTATTAAATGCACTTAAATGAGATTAAAAAAACCCTTCATTATACTTTTTCCACTCTAAAGAAACTTGTATTACTGAGTAGTCTTTATATAAGAGTAGAAAAGATTGCACATGTGTTTAAGAGGTAGTTTCAATTTGTTTCAGAAAGCTTTTGCTTTATTTTCTTCACCATATTGAAAAAAAAAAAAGTTGTCATGCAAGCAAATTGTAGTTTTCTTTTAGACTTCTCTTAGATTTAGCTGGGATTTCAATGGGGATTAACTTCCCCCAATACACTAAGTGGTAGTACAGCCATGCAGTATTTGTCTTATGCTCCTACATTAAATTAAAGTTCCTAAAATATATTGATGCATTAAAAAATATCTCCCCACCTTCTTTCAGTCAGTGCATTCAGAAGGAGGCTCCAGGCCCAAAGGTAGTCACAAAGCACCAGGAATCTCTTCATGGTGAACTCTGAAACTAGAAGGAAAATAACCATCAACATCGCCTACATTAAAGCAGGTATTACAAAACAAAAATGTCTGAGTTTGGAAACTTCTGCTGAATAATTTGATGTTAGGCAATGACAACAGTATAGCTCATGCCATTCAGAAAAAGGGTGCACGGCCTTGGCGGTTCTCCTGTTTATCTTCTACTTTTAGACCCAGGGGTTTATGGTGGGATTTATTTTGCAGTAAGAGTGTATTCTTTTTGCATTATTCTTGAGCTTTATCAAAAACAATTACGAGTTTAAGCTGTTGTCCCCAAACTCCGTGGCAATTCTTACTCAGTTTTCTCCTGTGTTGAAAACGTGACAAGATGCCTCCATAACATTTCCAGATAACCAAGCGTAATGGGTTTTTGTTTGAGTTGAACCAGGCCGAGCACTTCCAAACCTCTTGGGAAGTGTCAGTGTGTGGTGGTGTAACTGAGGAGAGCGGTGCTTTCCTCACAGCCACAGCTTTGTTTTGATGTGATGGAAGCAACTTTCTTCTACAGATACAATTCTCCTCTTCTCTGACATACCAGCATCAGAAAAAGACTAAAATAATCAGATTCTAACTCTGTGATCTGCTGCTACAAAGGCACGCAAATATTTTTGTTGGGCTAAAGGGCACAATTCATAATGAAACCATGGGCCGACAACCTACACATCATCTCCTAAATCTCTACCAGTCTCTGAATGCTGCGAGGAAATGTTTTTGTATTAGCAGCATTCTCCTCCTCTCCAAATGTCTGCTGTCCTGTCTCCAAACTTCACTGAGTTACTCTCAGTTTATCTTTAAATAAAAAGTAACACAACTCAGAAAGTTTCTTTTGCTTTCTAATAAACCATAAAATAAAAAATTAACTGATATTTGTGGAATTGGTGTTCCAGATTCAACTGATTGCCCAATAGATGTTTCAAGTCCCTTTACATATTGATATAATGTATGCTGGAATTCAGTTGATTTTTAGGATTCATTACATTAAATAAGGGCATTTTCCCCCCATGGTGAATTGGAAGGTTTTTTAAGTGCTGAGGAAACGAAGCACTGCACACAGAAATGTTGTACCTTTAAAAAAAGCTATTCCAATTCACTACACACTCTGAGGGACAATTTAAATCAATAAAATACCGTTACAAAGCAGTATGGAAGCAATGAGATATAATTAATGCGTTTATAGCCAAATGATGGGCAGATAAGCAGTGAATGGGGCTGAGCAAATCTAACTGGACAGGAAGGAGCTGCATGTGGCAGGAAAGCGTGGACACAGATCTTCAGGGACGAGACTGCATCTCAAATTGCCCTTAATCACCCCCCTTACAAAGGGAAAGGCAACATCTGTGGCTTCAAAAATCGCCTTCTCCCGGTTTTGCCAACTTCTGCCTTTGCAAAAAGCTCCTCGGGATGAAGAACAGAAAGTGAATTATTCGGAACTATCTTGATCTGTTGAGCTCCACGCTCTCCCCCCTCCTCTCAACACCATCCCCTGCTCCAGTAAACCCATCCGGGCACACAAATCCCGGAGAAGGAAAGTTTCTTGCAGCTGGAAAAAGCAAACGCTAACAACGACCCTGAGGATGCCAAAGCCCATCAAGCCCCTGCCCCCGGCCTCGCCAGCCCGTACCGCCGGGGAAACCAGCGCCGGCTCTGCCACCCAACATGGGAGCGGGAGCCGCGCCTGTGGGAGCGCGTCAGCAGCGCCCGCTGGGGAGAAAAGAAAGGGGAAAAAATAAAAAAGGAAGGGGAAAAAAAGCGAAAAAGGGGGTAAAAACCAAACCAAGAACGGGGCTAAAAGGGGGGCACGTTGATGCATTTTTGACTCACGGTGAAAGATTTGACCCTCTATGAGGAGCAAATCGAGACTTGCTTTCCTGCCGGCATTTCAACTTTGCATCCCCCTGCCCGGAGCGGCCACCCCTCCCACCACGTCCGCGGGAGGGAAAAACCCAAACCCCAAAACCTCTGCGAGGCACCTGCGGAAATCAGTCCTCGTTAAAAAATAAATAAATAAGAGAAATGGCAATGCCCATCGATCGCTGCGGCTTTTCAAGCCGGAGGGATAGGGGAAAAAATCCCCCCGAGCCGGCGGTACCTGCGGAGAGAGGAAAGCCGAGCCGGCTGCGCGCCTGGCCGCGGTGCCCGCACCGGGAGCGCCGGAGCGGTGCGGGTGTGTGTCCGTGTGCGCGCCCGTGGGTGTGCCCGTGGGCGCCAGCCCCCCGCCGCTCTTACCGGAGCCCCGGGGCGCGGGTCCGCGCTGCCGCTGCCCGCCGCTGCCCCGCCGCTGCCCGCCCGCCGGCGCGCAGGATGCGCGGCTCCGGCTCCGCCGCTCACTCCGCCTCGAGCATCGCCGCCGCTGCTCCGCTCCTCCACGCTTAGCACCCAAATTTCTCTGCCCAGTATTCCGACCGCCGCTATACAACAAAAGCTTTCTCTTTACCAAGACAGTAGTAATACGTCCCAGGGTAAACCGGATGTGAAATAGGCTGTGACTTCATGCCAGAGAGATTTTATTTTAGAAAGGAAGGTGGTACCAAGCTCTCATCTAGAGACCAATCCGCCCATTTTTTATATGCAGCACAATTTAACTTCCAGTGCTCTCGCCCTAATCCTTTTCTCTCTGGCTGCAGACTCAAATCCTTCTACAATCTGCAGCATTATTATTATTGGGAGGGGGGAAGCTGCACGGCCGGGGGAGGCTGCGCTGAGCGTCTTTAGACACTTGCAGTTTACAAAGAGTCTATTTTAAGGGTCGTACATTAAAAATATAACTGAACTGCGTTAGCGCTCAACCTTTGATCGAGTATTTAGTCGCGGCATAAATATGAATGAGTGTTGGCCAGGGGTGTAGAGGATGCAGCACTACGTGGATGCCGGTGCCTATAGACTGCGTGTACCTATAGGGACCTAGGGCTCTAGGCAGACGGGGGCAGAGCTGCTGTGCAGGACTAATTAAACGCAGGTAACACGCGTTTTGGGCGCGCCGGGCAGGAGCTGAGCCCCGGGCGCGGTGGCTCTCCGGCGCTTGCACTCGCCCTTGCCGGCCGGTGCCCCGTTTGCCCGGCGCGGCGCCGGCGCTCAGCGGAGGTCCCCGGGGCCGGGGCCGGAGCCGGGGCAGCGCAGCCCTGGCGGAGCCCGCCCGCTCCCGCGGCGCTGGCGGCGCTGGCGGCCCCGGCTGCGCCCACCGAGGGCTCCGTTCTGCCCCACGGGAGCGGCACTGTAGCCCCCGGCCAGAGACCTGCCCCGGCCGCGGGTGAGCGCACGGCGAGCCCGGCCGTGTCGGCGCTGCTGCGGGAAACGGGGGCCAGGCTGGGTGCGTCAGGTCCGGGGAGCGCCGGGCAGCGCTCACCTGCCCGCCACAGGTTATGGTGCCTTCGGCGCCAGCTGCGAGCCTTCCGCGGGGCTGGCTCACTGCTGGCGGCACGCACTGCGCGGGCTGCTGTCCTCGCCCTGCTCAGTGTAAAGAGACAATGAAGTCCTTCGTCAACAGGATCTGCTCCTCATAAAGCACTACCAGCGTCCTTGGGGTGAAAAGAATCCTGATATCATATGCACCTACTGGATTTCAAATGCTGGCTACTTTCCCTCTTCTCCTCTCAATGCCATCACAGATTCAGTTTCTGTTCCCTCCAATGATGCTGCTCCAAGGGAGGTCAAAAGCCATATATCTTGTCAGAGATAACCTGAATTGATATCTTATGTTACAGTTAAGCTATCTGTTGCACGCTTTATCCCGATTTTTAAGTCAAATATTGCACATTCTGTACATCCTCATGAAATGTATGATCTGTTTGCCTCTGTAACAGCATAAGAAGGATTTGATTTGACCCAAGAAACCAAGGACACTCATAGCTAAGGCTGGCAATAACTTCCAAGGTGGCAGTCATTTTGGATGAGTGCCTGACATAACAGTCTAAACACTGCAATGATTTCCCTAAGCAAAAGGAAAACAGAGATTTTGTTTATCAAATTCCTCCAGTGCACCAAGTTCACCCAGTCATTATGACCACCATTGAAGAGCCACAGGTTATTTTAAAGACTTGCGATGGACTTTTTGCTTAGTTTCCTGACATTTGCAATATAGCTGATCTCATTTTGGTTCAAGGTTGTTAGCAGTGCACAGAAAAGTAGGGAACAGGAAAACCTTCCCAAGGAAATTGTAAGTAGTGACTTTTCAAATCACTAGTGCATAGACACACTCTTACTGGCTGAAGTGCATGTTTTCCAAATATGCAAAGTTTTTATCTTCGTTTGCTCTTACCTATCACAATTTACTATGTTTTTGTTCTTCCACTGAAGCATGAGAGAGTTTTACTTAAGTAACCCGTGAACTGAGGTCCTCAGCTGAGCATACAAAACCACCACAATGGATTTTTATTGAAGTACATGGACATTGCCTGGGTGTAAAACCACTGAGAGTCCTTTCCCTGTCACTAAGGCATTAAATACATTATCTCAAATGACCTTTAACTATTTTTTCCATGTATATTTGCAAAAATAAATAAATGTTCAACATAGCCTGCGTATTTCATTTTTCCCTTTATTTCTCATGAACAAAGAGTTTATAAGTACATTTGCTGTGTGTGTGTGTGTCTGCTTTGTAGCTGGACAGACAGATGGACTGAACAGTGAATGATTGAACAGCCAGGGGTTTGTGTTCTGTGGACTAAAATCCGAGCAAGTGGACAGCTGAAATAGTTTCAGAACCCATGAGACATAGCCTTGCATCCTGTAGTTTTCTTGACTTATTTTAATTAGTACATAAAAATGGCAACTGGTTTCAGTTTAGTAATGTGTCAAAGGTTACACAGGATGGTCTTTGCCTCCATGGACACAATTACTGCATGACAAAGGATGACATGTTTTTCTGAGTTCTCACTGGGTGAAAATATTAACCTGAAATTGGAAATTGCTCATTCTCTCTCTAATTCTCATCTGCTCAGAAAGTAGGACAAAACTATTTTTCCTCCATGGCTGAGATTCCTGTCCATCAGTGCTCACACATAACCCAGATTTTCCCTTTTCCTTTCAAAGGCTGTTATCACAGTTATTATGTCATTCCATAGTAAATGCTAAAAATATTTGGATGTAATCAAACAAATAGGATGTTTTATGATTGATTATGGTATCAAAATAATTGCTTTTTTAAAAAAAATAAAAGAAAATATAATTAGATTTTACAAGCAGAAATACTCTTTTGAATTACAAATGCTAAGTGCCTTGCAGTTCTTAATTTTTCCCTTTCCCATCCAAGTTCCACTGACATAATCCATACATGGCTAATGGTAATGCATTTATCAAATAAGTCCTTCTGTGGATTTCAGGCACCTAACCTAAACGATATGTTTGAAAATCTCAAGCTGTGTATAGGAATGTGTATAGTACCAGTGAGTCTTAGGGTCATATGATTTCATTCTTGAACAAATTGTTCTGATGAGAAAGGAAAGATGCATTTGAACATTCGTCTGCAGGTAACTCAATATCAGGTGATGCGTGTCTCTGCACGGTTTTATGGTCATGTTTGAAAAAGGAAGATGTCAAGCAGACCCATGTTTTTTCAAGCCAGCTTTATGACTCCTGAAGTTTTCAAAAACATGTTACATAGGAATGTAGAACTAAATCCTTTAAAAACAATATTATTAAATCTAACCAGTCAGCCAGAATGAACTTGGTACAGTTCTTATGTGCAATGTTTTGAACCTTAATGTTAGTGAAAGTGATTAGCAGCAATGAAGTTAAACCAATTGAATCTTAATTTGGTAAAATACATTTATTAGATGATGGATTAGAATTGTCATAGAGAGGTATTTTTTAAAGTAGAACTATTTTTGCTTCGATATTTCTAGTACTTTTTGAAATCTGGCCTATTCCTTTGATCTCTGCATCCTCTGTATGTGTGTGTGTATGTATATATATATATATACATGTATATATACATACATATATATACATATATATGATTTAAATAGGTCACCAGGAAATAATATCTTTTTCAATATTGTGGCTTTTATTATGTTGTTCTTTGTGCATACAAAATATACATATGTTTCATTTTAGTTTAAGAACGTACATTAGACAACTGAAATTCCACTGCAGAGTGCTTTGACACAATGTGTCCTGAATAGCCAAGGGATTTGAATAAAGCGAATGAAACTCAAGAGTATTAGTGGCATACAGCAGATCAGATGAAGAATTAAAACAGAAAGACCATCTGCTCCAAAGCTTTGAAATCTATTATTTACAAGCCCTGCTTGTGTGATTAAATGGAAATATTTTGTAAAATATTACTCCCAATTTGAATTGTAATTTAATGTGTTTCAGAAATATATTGAAACATAGCTGTTGCCCCTTTGGTAGACATAATGAAATGCAGTGGCCTAACTTCCCTTCCCCACCCACCCCCATTAATTTACAGCCATAGTAAAAAAAAAATAGGACACATACTTGTCAGCTAGTGGTGCTTCCCTGGGGTTTTTGGTAAAAGGCAAGTGATGATATAAAAAAAAAAATTCACTCTCTTTATGCCTGTTTGATTTTACAGAAAGGTTTTATTCATCCCCTCATTCCTGGTAAAAAAAGAGAAAAAAATATAGAAACTTCAAGGGAAATATGAATGAGAATCTTCATGAAAACAAGTTGCTCTGTTTTCAAAGAATCAATCTGAGTTAACATACCCATTAAGGACATGTGAATGTTCTTTCTAGATTTGTGTTGAAAATTGGAAGAGGCACTTCTTTGAACCCATTTTCTATTAGAAATTGAATAAAGATGTAAAATAGCTGATGCCTGGAAACTTAGAGATGATGATTGTCTCCTGAGTTTTAAAGTCTTCAAGTACAGTATTTCAAACAGAAAACCCAATTACTGACAAGTTTCTCAGATTTTCTAATCCACGGAGACAACAATTTATTATGCCTTGCCATGCTCTTGCCAAACATCACCATGAAATTTAATTCCTAAAGTCAGAAATTGAGGATTCTTTCCTAAATAATAATAGCATTTCTTGTTTGATGTCATAAAAAAGAGTGGGAGAATAATCTGTTTTCTTAAAAAACCCACTGTGAAATTAATGAAAGCCACCAAAAAGAACAAAGGTCACAACTGGGAGCTTGTGGGGATTACAGAAGACTTGTAAATCCAATGGTGCTCATTGACAAGATCTTTTTCAGGAGGCTTTTCCTCCAACGGCTGGATTTATCTGCAGTGCGATACAAGCCCCATATGTGGTTGTCTCCCACTCTAACTTGCTGCTGCTGCTGCTGAGGTGAGGTCTTGACTAGAGATCTCCAGTCTCTTCAAGCTTTCAGAGTACAAAGTTAACCTTCTACAACCAGGAAGCTCTCCCCACAAAAGGGAGAAGTGTGCTCCTGGCATGGTGGTGTGAATGTCCATCAGTTATCCTCAAAACTAAGGCAATAATTTTGGGCTTTACTGCCCTTCCCACGTTGCAATTGGAAGGAAAGGTTTGTTTAGGACTCAGATCTTAGGACTATAACTTGTGTTTTGACACACTTGGTGGCAGTTCATTTTCCTATGGACCAATGGACTAACTTCTCTGCTTGTTAGAGGTGGTGACAGGGAGGCTCCTCAGATGATTTTATCTTCAGTTGGGTGCCCCATGTGCTTCCTGACCGCTGATGTCACTGCAGGAGATGTGCTTACTCCATTGCAGTGCATTGTCAAAGCACCCCATCCTCTTCTGGAGGGGGAAGTCATCTGCAGAAACAGCCAAGGAAACACTTAAGTGATACTCACAGTTTCAAATTTTACTTTTTGTGTGGTCTGCTTAGAAATCCAAGTGTAGTCATGCATAGCAAATACAGAGGGGGGATACACTGGGGCAGTCATTAACAAGGGGGTGCATGGTACATTTCTATAAATTTTTTATAAGCTTTTGCAATCATCCCATTTAAGGTCCTTATTCAAAAGATACTGACAGAACTCTTCTGCATTTTCCTTCTATCTTAAAATTATTTGTGTGTGGTTTTCTACTTGCTGAAATTACATAGGCCAACCGTGTGTAATTTTCCCAGAATGCCTGTGCTGGGAAGTTGAAGCTCCAGGTGTTAGTGAGAGACATTTACAGGCACTATAAGAGCAGGGTGGGGGACCTACAAGCTTTCCTTTAGTTTGGGACTGTTTTTTCCCTATGCATTTGGCTTCTAAGGTGGGTTTCTTCTGAATTATTCTCTGGTTTATATTGCTTGTTTGTACTGTTACAGATTGAATCATGATTTATTTATTTTGGGTTTCCTTGTGGAGCTCCCAGTGTTACTCAGGCAGAACTGAAATTTTGATGTTGGCTAGAGAGCCACTTGATGAACTTTTGAGGTTTTTTCTTGCTCATAGAACCATACTGATTCAACTACATTTCCTATTCCATTTATTTAATTTGTAGAAAAGTATCTCACAATTGTGATATTTATGTGGCAGGGTTTGCAATGCAAAATCTGCATTTAAAATAGTTTGCAGGTATGCTTGTATTATATTAGGAAATTATTGCTTTAATTGAGAAGAAGACAAAATAATCACTGGGCTATAGAGGCAACCCCCCAAACAATTTTTAAAAAAAATCAGTATTTTTCTGGACATTATCAGTAAGTGTAAGTATTAGTTAGAATTGAAACTGTTTTGTAATCTAATTCTGTCCCTTGTTCTAAGGGAGAGCTATAGCAATACAACTTCTGAAGGTCTCTGATCATTCAAGATGATTCAAGTGATATTTTTAAATGCAACCAATAGTTTCTACGGTAGAATAGTATAAACGGTTTTGTACGTGTGAGGTTTGGCTCATCATCGCAGTCCCCCAGCGCAGCGGAGCTGAGTTGGGCTGCGCTGCCGCAGCCGCAGCAGCGGGTCCGGTCCCTGCCCTGCGCCCTCCGCCCCGCGCACAGCCCGCGGCAATGGGGAGGAGCGGCCGCGCTCGCCCCGCGCGTGTGCGCCCGTTCGCGTGTCCCGGCTCCGCAGCCAGAGCTGTTACTGGAATATGGTGATGTTTACCCAGTCTTGGACTAATGGATACTGGGGTGCCCTTTTACCTTTCCTGAGATTCTGTGTGCCAATATTAATTTAGTTTTCTTTTGGAGCTTAAGCTATTATGAAAATTATGAAAAGTGTCTGCACAGAAACAGTGCCTGTTAGGTCACTACTGGTTTCATAGAAAGGGATAATTGAATATTTTCTCTTTTTTACTGCTGCCAATCAAGAGCAAAGCAATTGAAATTTGAGGGATGTCCAGGCTAGCAGTTAGTGTTGTGACTGGGAGGGAAACTACTTTTTCGCTTGTGTTAGTTCTGCTGTAGGGGAAGGAGCTCTGTATTTCTGAGAGTAACTTGCTGGCATGATTGTGGAATCATCTTCTCTATTAGTGATGTCTACACTTAGTGAAGAGAGTGAGAGTGCTCAGGCTTTGAACAAGTCAATGTTATTATTGACAATATTTCAAACACTGACAAAAAAGTTATCTGACTTCCTTATTTTGTGGTAAGGTAGCAACTAAAGGAGTTAATTGTTCATTTTCAAAGCAAAACTCTGCTCTGCAGGTCATTAAAGGCAAGGCTCATCTAACCCATCTTCAGCTGTGACTAATTAGATCCCAAAAATCTCATTTGTAATCAACTAAAAGTGAGATATTTCCTCACAATAACAATAAATATTTAGCTAAAACTTAGTTGTATAAATGTAATAAGGGATTGTAAAGTTGGACTTATAGAAAATTGCTGCTGTTTTGTAGCAGTTTTGGTGGGTTGTGCTTTTTGCATTTTTTTAAATTTGTATCTGATCAATTGAGAGTTGGAGAAAAATGAGCACTGTTGGCAGTATTTTGATACTGAGCAGTGTGTGATGCCATGACAGTATCCTCCACTTCTTCAGGGCAAAAATCCCAGGCATATTGGTGTATGAGATCTCTTGTCAAGAGTGGAAATACATTTCTCCTTGCAAACTGAGTATTGTGTAGCCTTTTGAAGCAAATCTGGCTATTCCTATTTGCTGCAGTTTGGATCACATTAGGGAGAAGTCTTGGAACATGAAAAACCAATCCTTGCAAATTAATCAGATGATAGTCTCCAGGTGTGTGTCTGATACGGTCCAGGAGCTAATGGATGTTCAGCCTACAGGGCCAGACTAGAAGTAACCTCCCAAAATGCATAAAGGGTGGGTGATGATCCACAGCACCTGCTGGTTTATGGTATATGTTAATGCAAAGCCAGCCTATGATAATTAGATATTAATCATAAACTTTATTTCATGTTAATTCACTATCTTTTGCTGTGTGTTTGAGACTGATATTATAGATATTGGCCATGCTAATTTGCACGTCCCCAACCCCCAAAATTCTTTCAGGGAGCAGATGTGCCTATATCTGTGTAAGACTATGCCAGCTGTGGTTTCCCTTCGGTACCAGCATCCTGTGGAGCTCTTATTTTCTTTTTTCCTCCTCTCCCATGCAAGAACAAGCCTTGGCTGAATGGAATAGCCAGTGTTCTCTGCATCAGCAGACCTCGTCATTGTCCTAAGTGTATTTACTGCATAGAATTTTCCATAGAGTCCTAGGATCAGTCTCCCCTTTCCCTTCCCTGCTGCATGCTGGCATTTTTATCAGTATTATTAGGAAAAATGGTAGTTGAGCAGTTTGGGCAAGACTTTTTTTTTTTTTAATATCAAAAAGTACCTTTTATGAACTCAGATTGCCTTGATAATTATTTAAACCAGCGCAAAGTCAGTGTGAAATAGCATCTCCCAAAACCTCAAGATTACAAGCTTAGTTTTGAGATATCTTTAGTGAAGAAACACAGGTTACATGGCTTCCCAACTGTTAGCCTCTTTTATTTCATTAGTAGGTTTTGAATTATTTAAAATATTATACACAATTATAAAAAGAATGTAAATTAAATATAATTACTGCTATATAGTGAATGGTACTGTTCAACAATGAACAGAAAAAAGTTCTGGTTGGAAAAATGTGTGCTAAAATAGGGTTTTAACTTAAAGATTTTACAGAGTTATGAAGAGGAACATTTTTTGGAATTAGGGTGAATGAATGCATTTATTTCAGTGTACTAAGTTAACACCTTTACAGCAACTTCTATGGCAAAAAAAGCTATTTAAAAGACCAGTGCAATGAAGAATGACTGACAATATGGAGCAGTACAGAAGGGACCTCATTAGTTTTTTACAGGAGGAAGAAATTGGGAAGCTAAGCTCTCAGAGGGCAAGAGTCAGGCAGTGTAACAAGGAAGCCCTTATCAGAACTGTCTGTTCAGCTACTATACAGCAACCATTGCAGTTGAAATTCAAGTGAGAAGTGTCTGAAGATACTGTAGAGAAATGTGAAATTTGTCTGTAAAATGTCCACTCCTCACAGAATTACGTTACAGAATTTAACATACAAAACCAAAGATGCAGGCAGAGCTGTCCTGGTAATAAGGAAATACTTTTTTACTATAAGGCATTCTTGTTTTCTAGTAATGATGTTATCATAGTAAGAATTAAATATCAACATCAGGTGCTCTTATGTCACTCATACAGTAAGAATAGCTTGGAAGGCTTTTTTATGCTATAATTTGAAAGCTGTTCTTTACAGTAAGTAGTGAAGTTATTAAGCATGAGTAAGGATTCAAAACTAAACAGGTATTCCAGGTAACTGTACTTAATCTGAATTAAAAATTGGGGTGGGGGGCAGTGGAACAGCAACAACAAACCACCACAGAACTACATTTATACTGAAGTTCTTGGCTGAAAAACATGCTGGACTCTTCCCACATTAAGAGTTTGTCCAGTGAAGCGAGAGGGGACAGGCACGTAATAGGAATGCACAAAAGGCAAAACGCCTTCAACTTGTCTTAACACAGGTTTACTGCAGTGGAGGAAGAAATATTAAACCAATGAAAACTGTATCTTTAAAAGATCTTGAGGGGTGAATTGTCACCCTATCTCTGACCTTCACATGTAGTATCTAAATTTATTCTCCTTGATAATTCTATCAGACTTTTTATTGTAGCATACAACAGCCCCATGCAACAGGGGCATTTTATGCCCTACCATCTCTGATAGGATGCCTTATTTTAGTTTTTCTTGCCTCATTACCACTGGGTCCCAACATGGCCTGTGTACAGGGGTTGGTGCTTCAGCAGGGGAGCAGGACTCAATACCCCTGAGGTTGTCACAACAATTGCACACTTGTGACAGCTGAGTGTCCATGCATTGATGTTTGTGTTTCAAGTGTGCAATCACGAGATATAAACTTGCTAAGTGAAATAAATTTGGTAATAGAAGCTATACCAAGAAAGAGACAAGGCTTGCCCAGAGAAGGCTTAGCAGAGTTGTAACACGACAGGAGGAGCAAGGTGTGAAACAGTCTGGATGCAGCTATCAGTCCTTTGAAAATACGGGTAGCTGTGACCTAATTATAACAAGTTAGTCCTTATACACAGTTGTTAGACCTCTGGATAACACATGTACATCTGAATTAAGCTGAGAATAGATCTAACCAGGAAAACATCTTATGGATCTTGCTATAACAAAACATGGAGAATTGAATGTCAAAGTTATGAAACACTGTCAAATCTGGAAAAAACTTGCAGCACTACTAATGTGTCTGATCTTGAAATTTGCATCTATCATTTTTGTAAGCCATAATGTTGAATTCCTCTACAGAAATTGCTCTTTAAGAGAGCATTAACGTTATGTAATTTTAATACATGTGTTATATGCTCTAATCCTAGTCTTAATCTTCCAGCACCATTCTTCAGCTCTTAGTATGTTTAGTTAAATAACTTATAAAGGGCCCGTGATGTAGTAACTCTGCCATGGATGAGTTCCAGAAGTAATTTAATATTCCAGACATTTATTTATATTGTGATACTTCTCATCAGCTCAGAATTTGCAATTGTTTGCTTTTACTGAAGTTCAGTGACATGGCATATGTTGTTCATTGTTTAGCTATTACAAAGAATCAAGATTTTATTCTTGGCCTTGTTTTGATGGCATAACTGTAGTTGCATTTATATATCATGCTCTAGGTTATGAAGGATCTCTCTAAAAGCTGAGAGAGCTCAGTAAGTTTGATTTATCTTGGATGCTCATTAGGCAAAGAATGAGTATACTCTTAATCTTAATGAGTGCAGTTATAAGTGTCATTCCTGTCTTCGGGCCTTTTATGCCTATTTCCAAAGTCTTGTGTTGAAATTCAGAGGAATTAATATATTGATTTGCGTGGGTTATTGGCACTTGTCTTGCTCCTACTTCAAAGCCCCTTTCAAGACTCTTCAGGAGATTAGCACCAGGCATGAGTAGACCAGTAACTAACCTTCCTAGGAGAAATGTGTATGTCTTGGAGCAGCAGCTTTGTGGTGTTTGTAATTGGGGCTTTCAGTAATGCTATTGAGAGGTATAAAAACACATGTACTCAAAATATCCTAAGTTTGTGTCTCCAGGTTTTCAAGTCATACCTCCTAGGCCTGAACAAGACAAGCATCAGCATTAAGTTAATCCTTTTTCCAGCAAAATAATTATTACTGCATCTACACTTTACTAACACAGCTTCTGACCAAACAACTTGTAACGTTTAGAAAAGGTAAATATATGACTTTGTAAAGAAGATTCTTTATAATCTACATGCACTCTTTTTAAAACAAGAAAAAAGTAAAATTAAAAAAATCTCTTCTTTTTATTCTTTCTGTCAGTACCAGGAGACCTGCTGACATTTACATCATGTCTTGTGGGATCCAGTCAATGAAGTCAGTAAGTAGGACAAAGCACAGGACCTGAAATTATGAAACTTCATTTTATTCCTTTCCATTGCACGCTCACATCTACAGAACAGACAGATTTTTTACCTTTTTTTTTTTTTGCCATGTTTTTTCCTGTGATTGTTGTATTTCTCCTGAGTTCAAGGAAAAAGGCTTTCCAAATACAGTATGAGAGTATTAACTGTCAATACCCATGATTTGTATGTTAAGACATAAAGCTGGTATGGATTGGCAAACTTCTTCAGAGGATAGTTTTTCACCTCAATGAAGATCTACATTCTGATGGTAATATGAATGAGATTTCAGTAGGCTGGGAATGTCAGCTTTCTGCTGTACTTGATAAAGTACAAGGACCTGATCTCTGTTTGATCTTTGACAAAACTAGCTCACTGAAAAAAAAAAAACCCTCTGTGAAGCTGGACCTTGTGATATCTGGATCTGGAATCCTATGTTCAAGGGTTCACGTTCCTGTAGGATGCTCTGAACCAGATTAATCTAAAAGCATGTCTGCTTTCAAAGCAAAACTGAGCAATTCTTATAACAAGTTTTTTAGCCCAAGAACATTATTATGGCAAGGGAATGTCTCTCATCTAGCTATTCACTATTGGCATACTTTACGCATACATATAGGAGATATTACTGACAGCCAAAGGGCCAAGAAGCTGACACAGCTGGTTGCAGCTGCAATTTTGTGATAGTTGCCTAAAAGTGGCATTGCTCCTTCTCTCCAGGCTGCAGGCAGGGGGCAGTTTGGAAGCACAGGAGGTTGCCTACCCCAGGCTGCACATGTGTGGGGCCAGGCAGCACCCTGGAAAGGATTTCACACTGCAATGAAGTCTGAAGTCCAAGCACATTCTTAGCTTTTGCATCCCCAGAAGTCTTACTACTGTATCAGCAAAGAGGTGTTACACACAAGTCCTCCATCCAAGATCTTCCCAATCTTGTAACTTGAGGGGTGTAAGGGGAGCGTGTTTCCTCCCAGGCAACTCATGGCTTACCACCAAGGCTGTGTTCCTTGTTTGAAATTTGGAAGTAGTTGGCAGACTCTGAGATTCTTTGGATAAGGTTAAAAATATAGTTCCAATTTTAATGTCAGTATCATATTTCTAATATTTATTTCTATGACTAACATTGAGCAATGCATTAATACCAGGCTTTTGTGAAGAGACACATTCTCTGTAGGGTTGTTCTTTTGCTGACATGCTCAGACATTAACAGAGAAACTGGGTTTTCTGGGCATGTGGTAAGACTCAGATTTAAAAAAAAAAACAAACCACAACCAAAAAACCCCAAACAAACAAAAAGCACAGTGCCTAAAGATAAGGCCCAAATCTCCTAAGTGTTCTGGCAGTAGGTGCCTCTGGCAGGATGCTGGACGTACCAGCCTTATCTCAGAGAGATGTCATTGACAGGACTTCTAATAGTGTAATGCCTCCAAGTCCTGAAAACTTTCCAATCAATTATGTCACCAGCATAACTGGAAACCAAGAGGAAAAATGTTCACTGATGTCAAAGGTAGAAAGATTTGGCTGATTTATTTTTAACCTGCTTAAAATATGAGGTCATCCAAGATCATATGTGAGGGCACTGTAATGTTATTGAATCCATTTTCAGGAGCAGGTATTGATAAAAAAGATTTTCATATTCAAAAGGACATCTACTTAAAAAAACATTCATTTTTAAGTCTTGTGGGACCTTCTGATGAAGGATGCTTGTATACACTGGCTAAATATACTACAGTAATTGTAGCAGGTCTGGGTGTGATGGTGTAAACTAAATATCAGAAGTAGCTTATGGTCATGCTTTAAACAGACTATCAAGATTACTTTATTTAGGCTCTGTCATGTTATACATGACAAACTCAAACAAAATGTGAATGCATGTTTTTGACTGAGTAAATCTTTAATGGAGAGCTACAGATATATTTATTGTTAAAGTTCCGTCAACATAATAAAAGGGCAATCTTGCATGCACCATTAGAGTACAGGCCCTGGTCTGTTTGTAGACTTGTAATTGAGTGTTATTTTACATAAACAGTTCTTTACAGCACAAAAGCATAACAGTATTAAGTGGAAAAATGCCCTTTAATGTAGTCAAACCTATACATTTGCTAATATATTCGCTTTGTAGGAAAAATTGATCAAGTTAGCCTTGTGAGAGGTTTTAAGAAAAGTTGGCATTTAGTGTAAAACAAGTCTCCTTTATCTCCAAATTACCTTTATTAATCTTTTCTCTGAATTAGTAAAATGTCATTAAATTGTATGTTAACTACCCAACTCTTTATGTAATACTCCTCAGGTTAAAAATTATGAGTGGTTATTCTGACACCAGAGGGATTTCTATCTCGCTTATCCCTTACAAGGACATGCAGGTTTCTTAATGGGCTTACTCCAGGGATGGCAGCATAATAAATTCCCTGGGGTCCCAGTAAGAGTTTACAGGTTGTAGTAGAAGTAATGCACTTTAAAAGTGTGTTAATGACAATCAGGACAAGTCTGGAAATAAAACATTTCTTGTATTATTACTTAAATTTGAGTGCTGAAGAATATCTTAAAATAAAGTGTAAGTATTTTCAGAACAGATTTGTTCTGGTCCCAGAGTAGTAATATTCAAAATAAAAGAAAAAGTCTTGCAGGTATCAGTGTCACTGATCCATCCGCACAATTAAAGATGCTGAAAAGCATATGGACTTTTCAGGATGAGATGCAAATGACATAATAAAGAGATGGAAATTGGACTGTCTATAATTAAACCAAAACAGAAGTCTGTAAGTGCTTCCCAATTTTAGTCAATGGCCAGGTAGAAGTGCTCAATTTGGATACAAAATACTTATTGCTTGATTCTCTGTTTATAGAGTAGGATAATTAAAGACTGATGAATGATTTATTAGTTCTCTTAAAATACATACCATCACTTCCATCTTAGCTTCTACTCCCGTTCACTTGCTGAGCTAACTATGGACTTGAAGGTTTGAGGGCTTTGCCAGAGATTGTATTGTCTATATTTACAACAGTTTAGAAAAGATATCAGCCTGTATTTTAAAAGGTATTTTTCATTAAGCTTCTATTTTTTCCTGTGCTAGTCTCGTTTCTATTCTGTGCTCACCATAATCAAGGACAAGCACCTATGAGTAGTGAGGTAGAGACACCTGCAATGTCTCAATGTTTTCATCTGCTCCTGCTGGAACTCCAGCTGTGCTGGCCCTGGAGGGGGCAAAGCCTTCTTCTGCCCCTGTGCTGCTTGAGGTGGCTGGGCTGCTCTCCATTCTGGGTGGTCAGTGGGAGATGCATGTTGGGGAGAAGCTCACGGAACCCTCAAGAGTTGAAGCACTCCCCTCCAGACTGAGCTGGGGGCAGAACTGGGCATGGAAGTGAAGTCTTTCAAAACTAATTACCAGTATAGCCCTATTCTTCTGTGGCCTTCAGCCCTGAAGCATGTAACTTATTTAAAGTGTGTAAATAATTGCAGTTAATTCAGAGAAGCTAGCACTTATTTTTCTAAACTGAAGCATCAGCCTGTATCTTCTGTCTTTGATTGTCTTGTGTTGTTTCAGTTTATGTAATATATGTTTTTAATTTGGTAACCCCTCTGTGCAACCTCAAAGATAAATGACAAATATAATATTCATAGTGACTGTGTAAAGGATTTTAAATATTCAAAATTGTAGTTAAAAATCTAACAGTGTATATAATCCATACTGTATTACAAACTGAGAAAGTTATTTCTGCTGGGATGAAATTTAAGCTTGAATCCAATGGAATCATTAAATGAAATTGTAGATTCAGTTGTACTATTGTACATGAAAGAAATTATATTCAGAATAGTCTTGGTCGGTATCTGCCATTTGAAGTAGATATGGACTTGCAGGATGCATGTGCACAGAATCACAGGATTGTTGAGCTTGGAAGGGACGTCTGGAGATCATCCAGTCCAGGCCCCCTGCCAAGGCAAGGCCACCCAGAGCAGGTGACACACGAACAAATCTGGGTGGGTTTTGAATGTCTGCAAAGGTGAGACATTCAAAATGTATGTGTAGCAATATATATCCATATAATTTGGTCTCAGTATTTTTTATTATTATTTTAAAGCAAACTGGTATTAATATCTGATCTGTGGCCATAATTATTGAAATAAAAAATAATTACTATAAATTTATATTATTCAATATTAATAGCTACAGGTCAGAGTTCTTTATCTTCAGTCACAAGGAAAGCCTTGGCTGCAGAGCCTTTGGGACTAATTGTAAAGAAAATCTTGTAAGAAATGGGAGCTGCTGTAACAACCTTTGATATGTTAGTAAAGCGAGCAGTGGTTTTGTATCCTTCCAGATGTTGTTGTTTGTATGGTGAAATCTGAAAGGATCTTGCAAAATAATTTGGCACTAGAAGATTGCTCATTAGCAGGTAAAAACTAGACAGAGCCAATAGTTTTCCTCTTATTATTTCTTCCAAGTAAAATGTAGCCCCCCCCCCAGGAATACCAAAGCCTAATCCAATGTCTTGTGTAACTATTTAGATTGCCAATATCTTCCATAGTGGTTGGGGAGCAAAGGCAAAGAGCAGCCCAGAGCCCACTGCAGTGGGTCCTGGTCCCCCGGCAGGCACAGGGCACATCCTCACCTCCAGGGACATCTGCCCTCCGCGCAAGGTCGGAGGGGCCGCACGGAAACTCCCGGGAGTTACTGGGGAGAGTCGGACGATGGCCCGGCTCTGAATACGTTCCACAGGGAAAGGAATCGCTGGGCATCTGCTTTGCTGAGAACTGCTTTATTGAAGTGCATCGTAAGGAGAAGGCAAAGCCATTTAGCAGTTCAACTTGCACGGAGTGCCCTTGCTGGAAATGTTTATGCTTTTTCATAAGGGGATGCTGTGCATGTTAATATGCCAGTGCAGCATTCAGCTGGGGGAGCTGGGGACAGTGAAGGAGTAAAGACCTTCCAGGGAGGTTATCCTCCTTTGGAAACATCTCCTTTGAAAATACCTGCCACTTTGGGCAGCCCGAGACATTCTGAAAGAAAGAGATTTTCTCTTCAGAAGCCTTTTCATAAGCCCCAGGGAAAAGTTATTTCTAGCAGGGATGATTAAGCAGTATCCAGAAGGGGTGTGCTCTGCTGGAGACAGGGAAATCAATGGTGCCTTTGCTTTGGTGGTGGGGCAGTGCCAGGAGGGTGGGCAGAGCCCGGAGGGTGGCAGAGCAGGCGCTGGTGGAGGGAGAGCTGGGCCAGAGGACAGCGGGGCGGCCAAAGGCTGCTCACCCCACACAGGGAGTTGCTGCCTCTGCTAGGAAGGCATTTAAATTCACTTGGCAGTCTAAGCACATGAGTTCTTTTTGAATGAGGTTTACTGCTCAAGGTTATGCTCTGCTTTTCATTAAGACACAGAGTTTTAAGCATTAGAGTTCTGGATAGTAAAACTACAAGTAATTGCTACTGACCATGGTCCATTAGAAACTGCAAACTGGATTCTTCTTTTGGGTAGGGATAGATTACAGCAGTTCTGTTAATCTGTTCTGCAGACAAGAGCAAATGCCACAGCATCTTGATTTCTTTACTACATATCAAATACTTCCTACCTCACCTATTCCTTTTTTTTTTTAATTGAATGTCAGAGTGGAACCTTCAGTTGCCCGTCTCATTCCATCCACATGGAATGAGAGAGAATAGAGGAAGCTGTGAGTGGCATTATGGCTAATGTTTTGTTATAGGCATTGGTTTAAGGTGGAAGCCAATTTGACAAGCAAGAATATATATTTTTACAATGCTTTTAATTAATGTCATCCATTTCTGAACAGTATTTATCCTGTACAGTATCATCTTAATCTCCCTCGAAACACATAAAGCAAGGGAAATGACAAACAATCTTCACATTAATCTCAGGCAAGCAGGTGTTGTTACTAAAATGCATTTCTGTTTTATTTGAGGGTTATGATTTTTAGTGAATAACATTTCTGTTTGCTCCAAAAGGATATTAAAGCAATAAGGATTTTGAACTGGAAAATTAGTCACCTCTAAGAATAAAACTTCTGTTTGAAAATGGGGATGTTAATTATTAATCACCTCCAGATACTGTCTCCCAGAGGCTCTGAGTTTTTCTTTATTGGATTATATACGTTTTTGACTGATTAACCATTTTTTTTAATTTTCGGAGTCATAAATTGAAGCACCTGCTGATTAAAGTGGAGTTTATCAAGTGTAGGACAGCCTCTGGTGACAAAGCAGTTTAAAGACCAGAGAAATAACAGAAACTGTTACATTTAAAGATGTTTAAACATAGTTCAGAAGAATTTTTTTCTTGGTCTCTCATATGCACCTTTATTGAAGACTGAAAACTTCCAGACAGAGTTAGATTCCATTTTTTCAGTTCTTCTTGTTTAGTTTAAAGAAACTGAAGATAAAGAGAAGAATTTTTTACATTCCATACCATGTTGTTTGAGGGTCTCTTATTTTTCTATTTGATAGTATGTTCTGCCCAGCAAGCAACACCCTCCCTTGGAGCCCAAAGTGAGCCTGATTTTTTCATAGTTGCATTAAGCACCACACTGGGCTGTGCATGACCAGCTGGCTCCAGGTAACCAAAGCTCATGCCACAGAATGCTCATCCCTCTTTGCTTTGTATGTCAAATTTCTCTGGTTTATGCCCCAAATCTGGCTCATAATTTAAGCAGTAAGTTGTCAAATACTGAAAATATTAAGTGTGCTGAGCTGTGGGTTGTGCGTGACTGGTCTCTTGGAATTCTTCAGTAGGAGCCCATATGAACGAAGAGCTATGTGATTTTGTTTCTATTTCTTTCTAAATTTCATGTATAATATTTTATCCTGGTATGAGAGGTGGAATTTCTTCAGGTCTGCTGTTAATTTAGTAGCTGATGGCTGCCAAGGAACTGTGCTAGTGTGAAGGGAAAAGATGTGAGATTGCCTTTGGAAGTGATGCCCCTCCATCACCTGTGCCTCGAGTTTGTTGAATTAGCATTATTGGTTTTTCCACGATGATTTTTCAGGGTCAGCTGGCTGGCCCTGTCATTGTCACAAATCATCTTTGGTGATTCAGTTGGTACTTGGTTTATAATAACTGTCAAAACCGTATCAGCCAGGGCTGCCTCAATACACTGTGGAAACTGGAATAAGATTGGACATTACCCTGTCCCAAACTTACCTTATGGAGTTGAAACCATAAGGAAGAGATTCTCACTAGAGAAAGATTCATAGAAAAGCATAACTTTAACTGAGGAATGTATTTACCTCTTTAACTGGATTTAAGATTTTGGCATTTTATTAAACTATGAAACAAAAGTCAGAAAAATTGTTCTGATTTCTTCAAAAACAGGTAGGAAATGAGACATCTAAAATACCACAACTGTTAGTTGTATCAGCCTAACAAGCAGTAGTGGTCAGTAATAAACATATTAGAAAAATTACTACAGTTCAAATCCCTCACTATAATTGTGCTCATCTGTGTGCCCTGTATTTATTGCATGCAGTGGCACAGCAAGAAGTTGTCTTTTTACTGCAGCAGATCTTCATTTGCTCTCAATGTGAAATAATTTCAGAATAAACAGCAACTGCAATGACTGAAGTCAGTGTAGTCTGCTAGAGAACTTTGCACTAATGATTTCTACAAAGAAAATTCAGCCTTGTTAAAAAGTGTGTAAACAGTAAGAAGCAATTCTAAAGCCTTCTGATGTCAGTTGAAGCCTTTCTATCTCAGAAACTCATATATGTTTGCCTTAGAAAAGCAGCTTCTCTACAGTGGAATGCTCACAGCAATTTCAAAAACAGCAGAGCAATTAGTTTTCTTAGGCTGGGGTTGCTGAGGCTATGCAGAAGGAAAAATAGGAGATGTATCTAAGCAATGGGTTGGGAGGAGAATAGAATAAGGGCCTTTCCTAGAGAAAAAACTTCAGCTCTAAAATTTCTCAATGAATCTTAGTAACCTATAGTTTAGTAGCAAAGTAATAAAAATAATACTGAATTTGCCACACCATCATAATGATCTGTACAGCATTTTATCTAATTGTGATAATAGTTCACTTTAATTACTACAAGAAATGAAAAAATTAATACAAATGTAAATAAATATAGCTTATCATGCTGAACCTTTTATGGAAAGATAGTTATCATCCCTCATTCTTGCAAGGAATCACCTTATAACTTTCAGCATGGACCTGTAGGTTTTTCATTGTTTTTGCATTTTATTTCTAGAAATGATACTGAAGGTAAAATTGGGTTCCCATAGAGTGTGATGCACAATATTGTACCTGAGGCCAGTGTGTTCAATTTAATGGCCAAACTCAGCTAGTTCTTTCTACCTGCCCTAAATGAGCAGTGTTGCCCAGACAAGAAACAGGGAGTAATTTTCTTTACTCTTCACTCAGAGAACACTATTAATCCCTAAAGTGTAAGGGGGCATAATACAACTGGGTATTATCTCTTTTTTTTTTTTCTTAGTGACCCATTAGTGAAAGGCCCTATTTTGTGACTGACTCTGAAGCTTTTGGTGTACCTAAAATGCACAGAAATACTTCAGACAATTGTGCTTATTCCTGGGAGAAACGAATTATCAGAAATGTATAAATGGCTAAGGCTATAATGGAAGAGATGATTCTTGGGAGAGGAGGAAGCCTTCTTCCCAATAGTAAGAATTAGCAGGAAGAAGGAAGCTGTCTGGTAATACTCAGAGTTCAAAAGGAGTTATTAAAGTAGTCATTCTTGATCTGCCTTATAACTTCTTGAATAGGCTATGGTTCAGATTTGAACAAGACTAAGACTGAACAGTTGGGATTTTTTCCTCATTTGACCTTGACTCCCTGCCAAAAGGTGCCTGCCTCTGAGCTGCTCAGCTACACTCCCTCGCAGAGTCAGTTCTAGGATGTGATTTTTTGCCTGCTGTTTTGGACAACTGCCCAGTATGAGACTCGTTGTACCTAGAACAAATCTGCCTTTCCCCCATATCTTTAAAGGAGTTCAAACTCTCTGGTGACATGGAGCTGTAGCTTGTCTGACACAGGGTGAGATGAACCCTGCAGAAAAGAGCAGGTGTGTCAAGGAAGGATGCTCACCCCAGGTGTGGTACTGCACATCTTATGCCTTAGGAACAAATGTCCCTGTGTATAAAGTCAGATGAAGATTTTTGTAATGCTCAGATGACAGAAGTAAAATAGAATTTCTAAAAAAAAAAAAAAAGTTGTTGCCCAAGGCAAGCTTTTATTAGCATTTTGTCCCTTCTTAGTTCAGTTCAGTGAGTAAATTCATTGCTAAGGGTTCACAAAGAAGTTACTGTAGAGCATATTAGGTACTCCCCTCTCTCCAAGCTAACTATACAAAGGGCTTCTCTGATGCTGATGGCCATGTCTTTGGAAGGCCCACCTTCCCTGGCTGGCACAGAGGTTGAGTGAGTGCACAGTCCATCTGCTGAGCAGCAGCTTGCAGCAGTTGAGGACAGGAGTATCTAAACCGTGAATTTTCTTCTACTGCATACTACTTAATAATTGAAATCTAGACTATTCCTGTCAAAGTAACAAATGTGGGCTTTTTTGCTAGTACACCATTTTTAGCTGGAGAGTTTAGAAGGTCCCAAGTCTTATGCTTTCCACTTTAATGTAAAATATTACATAATGTATTTGCCTGTGATGCCCTTGGAAGAGGACTTCTTGTTCACTGATTGTTTACACAAAACAGAAATGCACAAGTCTCTGACAATAAGAATCTGACTAATCAGTGTGACATTTACAAAAGTAATCACTGATTACAGAAGGGCATGTAGAGATTGAGCTCAAACTTCCCAGTTAAACAATATCAATCCAGCAGAGGTAGAGACCTAGAACTTTTCAAAGCAGTCCAGCTTCTCTTAAGTTTTGATGATCTCTGTAAACTTGTGACTCTTCACCTCATAATTAGATTTGACAGGGTTAGCTTTTTTTCGTAGTGTTTACCTGCCTTAGTCATTCCTCTGGGTGCAACTTGGACTTGCAACTGAGCCCAACTGAATCCTAAAGGTTTCCTCTAAGCTCACTGGTGCTGTAGTAATACGGAAAATATAACCACAGACCTGCAGTTCTGGTATATTCTCAAGTGTTGCTCAGCTCAGGAATTAGCTGGTCTGTGGTGGTGATTTGCCCTGCCACTAAAGTAAAATGAACAAATGGATAAATTAATTTATGTTTGTTGTACAGAACTTCTTAGGGAGCTGAAATTTTGTCTCTAAATCATCCTTTTCCAGTGTTAAGGGAGGATTATCTGGATTTGTAGCCCTAGAAACGTGCTTATGGGTATGAACTCAAACTATTAGTGGCCTATTTTCTTAGTCTAGACTGAATGCAAAATCTCTCAGAGTAATTAATTAATGCACTTGTATTAACTTCATGGAGTTTTTGGAAGACTAGTCCTGACTATAGAACTATAGCTTGAACTTGCTGAGAAGTTCAAACACTGAGTTCTTGCTTTAATAAGACTCGGCCCGTATCTAATATCTACTTCAAAATGGCAGTGATAGCATTAGTCTGGTTCCCCCTGACACTCTTGGCAGAATAAGGTGCTTTATATAAGATGCTTTTACATAAATGCATAGTAGGAAATAATGGAAATTCAACACCTTCAAGAGGTGACCTGAGAGAGAGGATCAGTACAATGCATTTTTTTATTGCAGGCTTGCATAGAGTGCTGAAAATTTGGGACTTTGGGGTTATTTTATTCCTAGTTCTACTGTGCAGTTCTAACAGTTGATTTAACTTAGCCATTACTTGATTTGTGTGTCAGTACAATGAATGCAAAATGGAACCAACTTTCATGCAGATGTTAATAGAAATAATGCTAGATGGGAGTTCTGTTTCCTCCCTGTTTTACCCTCAAGAGTCTGGCACTGCCACCAGATAGCAATAGTGTTTACCCCTTCACAAAAGACTGACCCCTCTGTGGTAATGAAAGAGTAGAGAAAAGGACAATTTCATCTGTGCTTTGTTGCTCTCCTTTGTAATACTGTGAAGATTATAAACTGATTTTCTGTGTATTACTAAGAAAGTATTAAGATTTTATGACTGAAGAGGAGCAGGGAAGGACAAGTGATTCTGTTGATATAGCTGTCAAAATCCAGCACATTAAAGGGTTAAGAACTTGGTGTCTTACAGGAAAGATTTTTAAGAATCTGATATTCCAAATCTCTATCCAGCAAAATTGCAGCAGAAACACTCTGAATAATTTGCATAGCAACTGTTGCTAAGAAAAAAACCTGCAGCCTAAACCAAATTTCTGATAAATTCAAATCCTATCAGCAGTTCCAGCAGCTGGAGAAGACTAAATATACATAGTTCAAATGGCTGGCTTCCTCCAGCAATGGTATTTTTAGATGTTTCAAAGAAAAATAATGATTCAGAATGCACAAATATTCTTGCTATATTTAAGCTTGGGGGGAAGGGGGAATGGCCATATCAAGGCAACAGAGTCTCCAGGTTTCCTGTGTTGTCTGAGCCTGGGGCACAAGTCCTGTCTGACATCAAATGCACCTGCTCAAGCCAAGGAACTGATGCTCAGCAGAAACTTCTGCCTGCCACAGGCTCCAACATTCTTCCCAGCGGTGAAATGGGGGTTTTCACAAAGGCCTCTCAATCAAAACATAAGTGATTACAAATTCATAGGACTTCCCTTGTTAAGAAGCAATTCTAAGTCACAGTGGAAGGCGATGGAGAGCCGCATGTTCCCGTCCTGTGGGGAGCGTGGACCTTGGTCCTCACACAGCCCTTCGAGAGGAGTTCTGTTCCCAAGTCCTTGAAGCAGTAGAATTAGCTCCCTAAAGATCTTCTCTGGTGGAATGTTTTTGGGAAAATGTGCCTCCATACCATCTGAAATGAGATAATGAAAGGTTAAAGAAAAATATGTGCACTTTTTCCTGTAGGAAAAGGGGAAAAACCGCACAAATTAATATAGCATGCAATGCATTGATAAAATCCTATGTGTTGGCTCAAAGAAAGAACTAGAGTGATGCAACCTGTCAGCAACTCTGTTGAAGGAGTACAAACTAAATAAATCTGAGATTATAATCTGTTTCAGCAAAAACCTTCTTAAGTGTCTGGCTTTTTGCTGTAACAAACCTATCATAGACAAGGTCTAGGGTTACCTGTAGAGGACTAGGTGAGTCAGTGACTGGACTGCCCAGTGGAAGGAACTAAATATGTGCACAGGAAAGTGTGTTCATATTTTGTTTTCTAAAACTCCTGTCAAGCAGACTCCTGCTGCTGCTAAAGAAAAGGCATGTTTTTGTTCCTATCAGGCTCAACTATGCTGTTTGCAGAAAACAGGCAAAATAGAAAGAAATTACTGCAGTTTTTTTTTCTAAAAGAAAATGGTAATTTCTCCCTCTAAATGCATAAAATTATATTTTTGCATAAAGCTAAATCTACATATCTGTATGTATGACTGAACTAGAAGTGCTTTGCCAGTAACAGTCACGTGGGTGAAAATTTCCTAATTATTTTTGTAGCGCTTTGGAAGTTATGGTTTCAGTATTGTATCTTATAATGGGGGGAAAACAAAAAGCTGTTTTATTTATAAAGTTCCTGGACTCCATCTGGAACATTATTAAACCAAGCATTCTAGCCATACCTGCTAACCAAATCCAAACTGCTGCAGGTCTTGTCTGCCCTTCTAGCCCGTCCATTTTCTAGTTCATCCATTTTCATGTGAAGGGAGCACCATGCTTTCAATAGCACCGAAGGAAGCAGTAGCCAAGATTCCATTTTCAGTTTCCTGATAAGAGTATCACATTGCACTCTGCTCACGGTATCTTTTCAACATGTATTCAATCAGAATATTTTTTTCTCTGAAAGTAGTCAGGTCAATAGTCTGTAAGACCTCAAAAGCTTTGTGAAGTATCCAAATCTTGAAAATTTATTTAGTGACCTTTCTGTGGTTTATCTTCAAATTCTGCAGTCCCTATTCAAATTGTCTTTTGGCTAAATTTTCTCTAGTTGCTACTTTTCAAGTGGAACTGTTTTCCTCTGTTAAAAATTACAAAAAAGGTCTCACCCGCTCTTCCATTTAAGATGTTACTGCAAAAGTCAAAAGCACTGTGTGTGTTAGCAGTCTCCTTTCCAGTCCCGCTTTAGACACAGCAGCAGTTGAGTGACACGTGCTTGGGTGGATCGAGTGGCAGGACATGGCTCTGCTGTTCAGCTGGTGTCTGCAGATGGTGGCAAAAACTGACAGGAGCTCCCCCTGCCCAGCCCTGCAGTCCCTTGTGCTGCAGGGAGCAGGGCAGGCAGAGGAGACGAAGGCTGGAGTTCTCCTGAGACAATGGGGAAGACCAGCCCCTTCCACTGTGCTGTCAGTCACAGCTCCTGTTCTGCACAGGTACAGCCGGAGTCTCCAGCACTGGCTTCCTCCTGCTGTGCACCCAGCAGCCCCCAGAGGCAGTGCCTGTGTGATGATTTATCACTCTTGTTACATAAACTCCTGGCACACTCTGTCAGCCAGTGCAAACAGTTCTTCAGAAATTTCACAACTTCTCTCTGTGCCCACAAAGAATAAGAAGGATTTTTTTTCCTTTGGATGAAAGCTCAATGTCCTATGTGGAACTCGTGATTTTGTGGCATTGGCAATGTCTTAAGAAAATAAAGTCACTTAAGAATATTGGAGCTGTTTTACATTTTGCAGCCAATTCACTCCTGTTGGTGTCTCTGAGGTGAAGATCAGAGGAAATAGCCGGGGCTCTGTAGTGCCCCAGAGAAGGGGAGATCTCACAGTGAAATGGGAATGACACCTGGCAGTTGGACAATGGCCAAACAGCCTAGAAAACAAAATGCAAGAAGCATAAGGAGAGAACAATATAGCAGAAAAGAGAAGGTGAAAACACTACAAGGAAAACAGACTGGTGCATCTCTGCATGGTCCTGCAGGTCTGTCAGCCTGGCTATGGATGGGACCCCTGTCCCCCCATTGTCAGACGTGCTGCTTTCTGAGAAGAGCTTTAAGTTTCTCTTCACATTTCTGTCTTCTGTGTTTCTGAATGAAATGCTCATCACCTTCCCTGAACACAGCTGATATGTTTTACAGATGAAATGACTGTGTATCTGGAGAATCTCATGGGCTATAAATTGGACAGAGAACTAAGTCTGATGCCAGAGACTCAAGACTCCCCTGGTGCCCTGCGTGTCTGAGCCATGTATGAATCCCCCTTAAAACCAGCAGAGCTAAACCTGTCCCTGGGCTGTATGTGCTTGTGGGGCTGACAGGGCCTGTGTTCCCCTCCAGCCCACGGGCTGGGAATGACCCACCTGGCTTTTGACACCACTTGTCTCTGATCTCACAGTTGTACTTCTGGTAACAACAGGATCATACAGTGGTTTGTAATATTTTCATTAAGAGCAGCATGGTAACAAAATTGAGAGAATACAAGAAAAAGAATAAGTAGATAAATAAGAACATTATGAGCATCAGTTGGGAAGATTCTGTATCTCTAAGTTCTTGAAAAGATCAGACTTATTTAAGTACCATTTCCCGGCAAACAAGATCTGCTCCTGGGTTCTTTTTGAAGGAATCGATAACTCTGTATGAAAATAGGAGTCTAGTTGTGGATTGCCATTAGATAATCATTTTCCTGCCTTTAGGATATTTGTTCCTTTTTGGAGTAGAGCTTTGAATGCTTAACCTATGTGCAAAAATATGGGGTTTTTCCCTCAGGCTGTAGTGACTGAACACTTTCCAAAGAGCCAGTCTGGAAGCTGGGCATTTAGGGGAAATGTGCTGCATCCCGAACCTCACAATGAATTCTCAAATGCAAGTTATATGTGCAAATGCAGTGACATATAGGGCTGCAGGATTTATGGTACTTTCTGGAAATACTCCTGGAGCTTAGTTTTCATTAGTAACAAAGACTTTGGTGCATCAAAGCACCACTTACAGGAAACACTAAATGTTAGTGTACATCTGCTGTCTCTTTCTCTGCTTTGCTGTTGAAGTGAAGTTCAGCAGCATCTGATGTGAGATGGGGCACATGCTGGACTGCTCCATTTGGGAATGCTGCCAGCTGCCACCATCTCTAGGAGCTGGGAGCAGCTCAGCCCTGCCATGGCCACGGGCTCCCTGTCCCTGCTCAGTGCAGCTCCTCTGGTCCTGGTGCAGGTGGGAAGGGGAGGGGAGCGGTTTGATCCTGGTTTATTTTTAACGTTTAGTTTGCTTTGAGGGTATTAAGCCATTATTGCTTACTTAAAGCTGCAAGTGCTGAAGATTTTGTGCTGTTGGATGAAGTGTGTTCCTGCCTTATTTCCTTGTGTTCACTCATTCATTAATGAACATAATAACAACAATATTCAGCTTTCTATAAAGGTAATAATTTTATCCTGAGCAATATATGTTCTTAGAGGAAATGATAGCATGTGTATTACTCTAAAATATAATGCAATATTAACAGGGAAGACTGACAGTATCTTAATACCATTCTCATAATACACGGTAGCATTGTTTGGATTATTTAAAGGCAAAAATCCTGCCCTTTCTCCTATAATAAGAATTTCTTTTATTACACCCATCTGGAAAAATTTGGGGAAGATGAAGTATAACTAATAACCTATTATGATCTCAGCACAGCATTTCCTGGATATTCAGAATGCCACTGTTTGCTAAAAGGAATATTTTAATATTCTGCAATGCAAACAAGGTCATAATGTCATGCAAATTAACTTCCAGATTGGAGAGGTCTCCCATTCACACATTCGTTATGCTCCATTTCCATGGATGCTGATGACATCAAAGCATTTAGTTAAAGCCAGTGTTTTATTGCAATGCAATGAAATGATCAATGGGTAATACACCCCCTAAATTGCATTGCTTAGTGGCACATCAGCAAAATATGTTCCTTAATATGAATTTGAACACTTATTGAAATTAATGGTGAAACTTTTTGCTGGCTTGGTAGTCTGCAAGACATTTTCAATAGTAGATGTTACATTGAAATGTCTTCTGAAATCAAACAATGCAATATTGTTGTAATATTGAGCAATAATGCAGAAAATGTCTTTAATAATGAACTTTGTTAATCAAAGCTGCAGGGAAAAACAATTGAATACCAGATAAATTTTGGGCAGAGGTTTTTTCCCTTTTTTTTTTGTTTGTTTTCCAAATGCTGTATATAACAATGACTTTAGGAATAAAATGGCAGCTGTCGGCGAGGGTCCTTCCGAGGCTTTGGTAAAGAGTTTTGTGACTTCTCTGCATCACCTGTTTGCCAGAACTCTTACAAATCACACTTGTGTGATGAAGAGTAGATGAAACTTCCTTACTGTGTGAGATGCCAGTGAGTTATGTGAATCTGTGTAGGTATCCTATAAGTGAAGGGAAAAATTGCTTAATAGGCAAATACCAAATGGTGATAATTCTATGTAGAAATTTCTGCTTCAGAAAGTAATTTTAGAACATTCTTCCCAATTGTTGCCTGAGCACTGTAGACTTACTGTGTATGGAGGTACTTTAAAAGATGAGTATGTTATTTGAATAGGTCTCATAATTGTGTGCTTCTGTATTCCCTGATTTCTGCCCTGGCTCTGCCTGCTTAAACACATTTGAATTCAGAAGAGGTACCATTAATTGCTAAAAGAAATGGTCATTAGAACCCTTCTCATCATAGAGCTTATGATAGGTTAACTCTGGTTTAAGTGTTTGAAGGACGTCTGCACAAACAAACAAATCTTACTTTGGAGTTCTTCATCCAGATTAATTATTTCTGCTCCATTTTCCCAAACTCTGTAGTGACCACATACATTTCAGTTGCTTTGAAAAGTAATTATTCTGGTTAGTGTTCCAGCACTGAAAATTCTGAACACTCATGCCAAGAAGGCGGAGTGATGGCTTAGGCTCACCACAGCCAGCCACAGGCTCTGAGAGGATGAGGAGTTTCTGAAACTGTGCTGTACTCTTCACAGCAAGTTCAGAGAGTCTTTGCCTCCCAGAGTTCCTCTATCAGGCTTAGTTTGCTCTTACAGTTTCTAAATCCTGTCCCCTTCTAATATCCTTGTTCCTTCCAAAACTTAATTCAGGATCTAAACATTTATACTTACCTAAACATTTTATACTTACAGGGCAAGAAATTCTTGACATTGGAGCTGTGATAGATCCCCAGCATGCGTGCAGTGTCGTGGGGATTGTATTTAGTCAGCAGGGTCCTCCAGCACTGAGCACCAGGAAAACAATCAGCAGAGCCTGCTGACAGGGCATTACTTCAGAATGAGCAGTGCTGGGGGACAGAGGAGGTGCCGTGAAGGTGGAGAGGTCAGGGGAGTTGCATTGCAGCCTGGTGCTGAGGCTGGAGTATGAACGCAAGCCAGCATGGCAGGATGTATGTAACAGAGGGCTCAGAATATTATGACTACTGTGCTGTCTTCTGGATAAGGCGACTCAATCCCCCTTTGCCCAAGTATTTTTTTATTATCTGAATTCAGTACTGTTACATTTGGAGGCTCTTTGCCTTTACTTAGAATTCCTGAGAGGGAAGCATCTCTTGCCAGGCAATTTTCAACTCCTGCTAGAGCAAGCTGAGTTGTTTATCTGCTTTTTACTTTTCAAATGGTTAATGATAATGAACTGTAATTGAGAATTGCTGTGGGCTCATTAATATGCATGGTGTCATCCATTTATCTCCGTGTTTCCTTTGAAATCACCTTCTCAAGGGTTTGGAATGATGTTTGGTATTCATTTTTTTCTTCCTGTCTTCCTGTTAATATTTGCAGGTTTTTATTTTGTCCGTTTTTAGAACTGCACTTTTCTAATTCTTTTTCTCTGTAAGTTTCTGATTATCTTTTTTTTTTTTTTTGGTTCCTGTAGGCATCTTGATTTTGAACCACTCTATTCTAGGTTTTTAAATATATTTCCAGTATATAAATAGGAGTAGAAAAAGCTTCCTAACCTAAAACATTGCTATAGCTTGGTTAGCCTCTTGTTATTAATGCATCTACTCTTGCTGTCTTAAAACACTACTGAAAACAAGGTATTGTATTTCTAACTTTTTTTTTCTTGACCAAAAAAATAATTATGGAGTAATAATGTATCTGTCTGAGTGTTGGGGAGTTATTTTTATTTTGTTTGAGCAAGACTCTTTTGTTACTGCTGGGTACAAAAGAACTCCTGTAGACTCTTGGCCATTCCTAGTGTGTGTCTGTTTCTCAGCCTGTTGGAAGTGCAGGGCTCACAGCTGAATTTCCCAGAGGCAGCGTGGGCCTGTATTGCTCATCACCTCCCTGGTTCTGTGTAAATTCAGGAGTGCTGTCCACCCTTGAAAAACTAACCATTAGGTACTACTGGAATGCTGTAGGATGTGGATAGCTCAGGCTGCTTCTTCCAGCACCCCACTCCAATCTCCTTGCTTTACAAGACAGGAGTGTATCCTGAGGATCATTGTTTGGACACACCCTGCATTCATTTCTGAAGCCTCTTCCTCTTCTGCATTTCCACGAATAGCAAATCTGCTTTCTGAAGCAATGCTCAAAGAAAGTGGGAAATGTGAGCTCTGCTCTGAAAGCCTCATTAGTGTGTTTCAATCTGAGTGATCTCATATAAAAGAGTGAGAGGACTGTATCATTAGTAAGGGAAACAAGTTTTGTTCATGATCATTCACAGTTAAATGGAGAGCTGAAAATAATAACAGATAAAAACTAATATGAAATTGTGTTTATTCTAGTTCTATTCATTCTAATTTTAGCCAGCCTTGTGAGGGTACTTTTCAAACATCAGATTTGGAAGAGATATTCCCATCTTTAAGAAAACCAACAAAACAGATGTAAAGGCAACAACAAAACAATCCTGAATATCTGTGACTATTTTTTTTACATTGCTGCTTGCTTCCTGAAAGAAGGGTTTAGTTGTGTGGTCTTAATGACAGCACTTCATTGTCAGCTCTCGCCCCCCTTGGCAACACAGCTCCAAACATCAACAGTGAGAGCCTGAAAATCTGCTCCTGAGAGCTTTTGACAAGCACAGCTCCAAAAGATGGATTTGACAGTAGATACCCCCAGATTCTGAAATACTAAGTCCTTATCTAATGTTTTCCAACTTGCTTGTCTCAACATGGATCCTTCCACTTTCTTCACACGAGCACATTGTTCAGGCTTCTGACCTGCTGCTATGACCATTGGCAGAAAGAGTTTCTTTTGTGCTTTATCTGCCCAAGTTTCCAACTCTAAGGTTTTGCTTTCCTTGAGAACCTGCTTTTTTAAAAAAAAAAAAACAAACCCAAAAAAAACACACAACACTTACTTAAAAGGGTAAATTTACGTAATTTATTACTTTGTGATACAAGATTTCATTTCATTGGAGGCTTTTAGGAATGAGCGAATGAGAGTTGCAGGATGCTATTCATATAGTGGGTCTGAATGTAGCATTACAGTTCAGGCTTGCTGAAGTTGTCTCAGTCTTTGTTCTTCTCGATGCAATTATAGAGTCCAAAACTGCGATAAGGGGTTCTCAATATTCTGTATTGTGGTGAATACCCCTGCGGTGAGGAACAAAACCAGCTATTACAGGTTCTGCTTTGGGTACCTATTTGTGTACCAAGCAGTGTCCTCAGGCACAAGTCAAGCTGGCAAGGATTTAAGAGGGAACTGTGGAGAACACTTTGAAATGTCTGTCCAGGTGTGTTTGTGGCCAGTGACAGCAACAAATAGAGGGGTAGGTCTCAGGGCTGCCCTCGCATACCTCCAGTGAATAAATAAAACTACCATTGGTTCCCTAGTTCATGAACTAGCTGTTCTGTGAAGTGTTGCAAAGACAAATCATGTCACTTCTCATTGCTGTGGCTTATAAATGAAAAATGTGTATGTATCATGGAATCTAGTCTTTGGCCTCAAATACTTCTTCATGTCATTTCTTTTCTATTACAGCACTATTGAGTTTCTTTGCATCAAATTACTAGACATCATAGTTTTTTCATTACTTTGAGTAGAGGTTGAGAATTGTTCTATTTTTTTTCTGGTCTGTAATGCTGACTCCAGTTTGATCCATGTGTGCATTAGTAGGCAAAACTTCTACTTGTACCAATTTGCTCTGCTTTCCCAAATGGAAAATAAGCAGAAGTATGCAATTGCATAATTAGAAAATATACATTTGTATCTTCCCCAACTGCTCTGAAAGCAGTTTGCCCTCAGGATTCTCGCAGGTGAGAGAGCAGATGTTTTGCAGTTGACATCCATGGCAGGATGGCAGGAGAGGGCCATCATTGCCTCCCACTTGTGCCCACAGATGTCCCTTCTGAGACATGTCTTTACACAGAGGGTGAGCAAACTGTGCCAAATGTGGCACTGCTGCTCAGTGCAACAGGGGAGTTCCATGTCTGTGAGCTCATGTGGATGTGCAGAGAGAAAAGCCACAGCACTGTGCCTGGGAAGTGACACACAACGTGACAGGCTCAAGCAGGCGTTGTGATTGATGGTGTAACTCCCATGGAGACTGTTTGTCACTCAGCAAATACAGAGAAGACAGTGGTAATGCCAGTTCTCACATTGTTGCTGTCTGAGTGCTCCTCCTCAGCTTCCAGCAGCTTCATGCTGCCCTAGGTCCCTGCTGTTATCAGCCTCAGTCACACACCCTGTCCAGCTTTTGAGGTGGAAAAAGGTTTATAAGAAATTTCAGGGTTGAAAATGACAATTTGTAAGTTCCTGTTTCAAGAAGGTTGTGCATTGTCCCCTATATATTTTTCAGGAGAATCAATATTCAAAAGTGGAAAATCTGCTGCTCTCAGGCATCTGTTGCATCACTGAGCTGTAAATCAGCAGTGCTGTGAGCAACAGTGGTTTCATTTTGCCAAGCATGAGCACTTGTAATGCTGCTTTTCCTAGATGCCCTATAGAATACTCAGCTTTCTACAGTAACCTAGTCTCCTGCTTTTACAGAAATCACACTGACTGGTGTTTGTTAATTGATAGTACATCAGCTTTCTGTGAAGTGGTCAATGCTTGTAAGCCAAAAAAATTCTCCATGGAAAATATTCTATGTGCTTACCTTGCCTATAGACTAGAAAATGCCAGACAATATTTCACTTCTGCAGTCCTTGACTACCAAGTGGTGTGAAATCAGGCTAATTTGTCAAGAATTATCATAAAGTGTGAGGTCACTGATTGCCAGAAATGGTAGAGGTTAAGAATAGAACTTGAGAAGAACTCCATTTAAGAACAGAAGTTTTATATACTTACCCTGCATTATTTACTCCAGCTGCCCAAGCAAACAGCAGTTCAGGAGGGTTGTTGCTTAGCAAAGACACTCCTGCCTGAGTGTACACTGCTGGGTCAGGCTCTGATGTTGGCTGTTTGTAATTTAATTCACTCATTCATTTGGGATTAATTTTGCTTATTTATCCATTTGACTGTTGCAGTGCATCAGAGATGCAAAACCTGTTGGTAAATACAGTGAAGAGTCAGTGTTGCTTCCTGGAGCAGGCAGGTTCTGTTAGACAGGAAAAAACAACTTGATCCATGAAACAGGAGTTTAGTTTTAATTCCTTTTTAGAACTGATTTGTTTACATATCTGTATTTAAAATAATTGAAGTTAATCTCTTCCCATCGGATTGGATCCCTTTGCATCTGCCAGGGAAGTCTATGCCTGGGTCCTTCAGGCCTTTCTGCTTGGCCTTTGTCCACTTGTTGTGCAGAGGCCACAGTGAAGAAAACTTTTCTTGTTTGCAGCAACCATGTTGATTTCAAATAGAAAGGGATTAGTCTAAAACAACTGCAGGTCATTTTTAAAAACAGCTGAGCAGAGTTTGGAGTTTTCAGTTACAGAAGGGGGAAAAGTTCATAACAAAGCCAGATACATTCAATGCAGGAAAAAAAAAAAAATTGCAGTGATCTCTTTCCTCTTTCTCTCTGTTAAAGGGGTTTTAAACGAATTTTGGGGACAATATAATAAAGAAACTGTTTAAAAGTCTTTTGGTGTATCAGGTTAGCAATATCTTCCTTGCTAGCACTAAGACACTTGAGGGTGTGTGTTAGAAAGCTGTTGATTTATTTTTTCCAAGTTGTCAGAAGCATTGCTGTTGTGGCCTCATCCTCCACCTCAGGTGTGCCCCTGCAGAGTCCTGGGGCAGCCAGCCATGTCAGGGCTGGCTTGGGCTTGGTATGACTTTGCTTCTTGGGACTTTAAACATAATCCTTCCCAGAGTGCTGCTAAAGGAAACAAGCCACTGAGTGTTCAGGGGAAATGTGGGTCAGTCAAAAGTTATACTCGTTTCAAGCAAATCGAGTGGTTCAATAATCACATTTTCCTCCTCAAGATGAAAGAATGTTTCTTCTAGCCTTTTTTTTTTGTTTTGTTTTAATACTAAAGTAAAAGCAAAGTATCTGCCATGAGGTAGAAGGACAGTCAGTTGTCCAATTGAGATAAGGCTGGGAGGAAGGAGAGGAGGCTTGAAAAGATTTCTTCCTGTGCAGGGCATAAATGTTATCACAGCAGGCAAAGGGTGTCTCCTCTATCAAATCCAAATGTAAAGCAGCCAGGTCATATACACAAGATCTTGCTTTTGAGACCTAATCCCTGGTTTTAACTGTGCTGCTGTTAAGGGGCTCTGCTGTGCTCAGTTGAGGCAAAATGTTGTGCAGGAGCCTTTGCTTTGGCTGAGGAGCTGGGACATCTGAAACAATACCAGGTACTTCAAAATGAACTGTTCTGGAGTTTCTCGTGCCTCTTCTTAAAAGAAATCTTAATTTATGAGGCTAGGAACAGAAAGGATTCTAAAAAAAAAAAAAAATCCTTTCAACTACTACAGGGTGGAGGAATCCCAGAGCAACTCCTTCTCCTTTCTTTTATCCACTCCCGAGCTACTAAGCACTGCAATGATGTTTATCTAATAACTCCATTCTCCTTGAGGCATATTTTCTATTAATAGTAATTGTCTGACTTATAATTTGTCTTGAATTCTCCTTACTAGTGCAGCACTTGAACTGATTATGTACTCCCACTATTAGAATAAAAAATGATGTGACTGCATTCTTAATAACAGCTGTGTATAAGTGTGTGCATAAAAATATCAGATCTTCTGAAAGTGAGAGGTGTTTCTACCCACAGTGAGGTGGATGGATGTTCACCAATTGCAGAATAAGTGGGATGAAGAGGCTCCTGACATTCTCTTTAACAAGATAAATCATCTCCTGACACTGACTTGCATGATTTAGAATACTCAAATTATTCTTAGTGTATTGTGGAAACTCAGAGAATAATGATGGGCTTGGTATTTAGTTAGGGATTTTTAGTGACATAAACATGTACAAAGGCAGACCCATATTTGAAGAGTTTACAGCATATGTAGAAAAGACAGAAATCATTATTTTGTGAAGTTCCCAGACATAAATTCCAGAGAGATCATGAACTTCTCAAGGTCATATGGGAGATTTTTGACTGCATTGGGACAGAAATGCAAATGTCCTCACTACAGGTTTAGTGCCTTTACTAGAAACTCCTGTACCTAACTGGTGTCTTTTTGGTAACTGAAAGTTGGGTCCACATTGCCATATCAGTGGCTGGGAAAACGATTTTCTTAACCACTGTGAATGTTGGAGCAAATCCACCTGTTGGGTAGGCGAGTACTATCCTTTTCCTCTTCAAAATGGGAATTCAGCTTTTGCTGAATACACAAAAGTGGGTTGTAAAATTCCAGCTCAAAGAAGAGCAGGTGAACTTTGCTTTTCTGCAGAATGTTTTGTTTTGCAATGGCACAGCACTTGGAGTTCATTGTATGGTTACTGTGAGTTGACCAGTAATTAGGAAACAGGCCACAAAGCAGGGAGCTTATGAATTCTTTTTTTATCTGACCTTGAAAAATTACATTGAGATCTGTAATTTTGAGTCTTCTGTTAGCTGAGTTGTACATACAACCTTCACTGCAATTATAAGAGTTAGAATTTCCCAGTGCATCGGGTGCTGAGTGTCATACTGAGCTAGTGACCCTGCCACCCCACCTTCATTTTCTCATCAGTTAGAAATACTAAACAAACAAACAAATAAATAAATAAATAATAAAAAAGCCCAAACCTCACCACATCTGCATTCACCGAACAGGAATGATGAAAAATTAAGTAGTTTATCTTAAATCTTCTGAAAGAATCTGTTACTAAAAATAATCACTGTTGTAAAACAGGACAAGACCAAAACATTTGAATGGTTTAAAGTGATTGTTCTAATTTTAAGCATTCTTTGAAGATACACATTAGGGGAAAGTGTTGGACACTTTGAACCCAAATCTTGTAAGTTTCATGTTTATAAAGCTCCTTGTTTCCAAAATGGATGCTGATTTGCATTCCTGCATCTTATTTAGAGATGTAATCAATGCCTTTTTTCCAGAAGATGCTTATTCTCATTCATTGCAGCTACAGGTGTGGAAGTGGTGAAAGAAAATTGTCAATATTTGGATGTGCTCACTGGGGTGAAGGGTGAACAGTGAAGGCCTATTTGAATATAAATAGGTATAGAATTCCCATGGGGAGAGAATTCAGTGATGTTGAGCCTACCCAACAAATTAAACAATAAACATGAATTTCCATTTAACTGTCTCAACAGAATGCAGGCAAAGCCGCCTTCTTATTTTAAACAAGAAGTATAGAACAAACATTAGGTTATTGGCTTTGTGTGGGGGGAACAGGGGAGTATATAAATCCATACCAAGGCTACACCAAATAAAAAGGTAGAGACCAAAAATCAGAGAATATTTCCATTTTCTTTTGAAACAAGCAGCCAGTAGAATCTGGACTGTAAAACAAGTAATTACATGTTTTGTTATAGTAAATAGATCTTTCATAACTGAAAATGAGGAAGTCATATTACCTGTAACTGCACCATCTGGTGCTACCTGTCATTACAATGTGTTCAAATTATAATGATATTTAATACCTGTATAATCTTGCATGGAACAGTGAATTCTCATTAATAGTCTCATCTTAAAAAAGGTTTAATAGAAATGCAAACTTTTAGAATTACATAGCCAAAGCTACGTCAGATGGAGGAAGAAACAAAGATTAGAGCAGATTACAAGAGAGATTAGAATTATTAAAAGTAATTCAACAACATGCAGAATTGAAGTTTGAAACTTTCAAAATTCTCTCTAGTGTTTTTGGAAACAAGATGCTGAATTACACATCCAGTGTATCCCAACCCCTTATGGAGTTCCCATCCTCTATGCAAATGAGTGAATGGGACGTGATATTGCTGAAGCCTTTGCAAAATCCCTTATTGTAAGGATATAGTGAAAGTGTTGTTACATTAGAATTTATTGATCAATATACAAAATGAATTTTCTTCTTCTAACCCTTGAAAAATGTGGCAGAATTGCTGAGTGGAGGTAGCAGAGAGGTGCTTTCCACCCACCCTTCAGTCTTTGCTCCTCTTTGCTATCAACAGGAGTACCTGACTCTCGTTTAATAAGGCCACAAAGTGAAAAAATTTCCTGAAAGATATGTTTATAGAGAGAGTTGCCATAATTATCTTCTCATATTAACAAGTGTCTCTGGCAATTTCTCTGTTTAGCAAAATGAGTGAAGTCCCCTGAGCTCTGTGTACAGTTTTCTGTTAATTAAAGCAGGGCTTTGATATCAGCTTTTAGCTTCTAGTGGGCAACTGCAAATTTTGCACAACTTGCAAGGAAGTAATGAGATGAAAATGTAAGACCAATAAGCCTAAAGCAGGAGCACTATTCTCTTCACAAAACTTAGTGTAAAGTTTAGTAACCTGAATTCCTTGAAATAATTGGAAAATGCTTGAGAATTATTTTCCCAAATGGTGTTCATTTGACTTCGAAATTTTGAATACAGCTTGATTGTATAGAAATACTGGATTTTGTACCCTTTTTTGTCTCATTCCAAATAGCAGAACAATCCTGCCAAGGGGATCTCCACATTAGTGTAGGATTTATTGAACAGCTCATGGCTGCTCCATTCCTGCAGTGCTGGGGAGCTTCACTGCACAGAGTATTATGTGAGATGGTAAAATAGGACGTTGTTCTCCAGTGCTGTTGATCAGACTTCTATGGACTTTGCTTCTTTGGGGTTTTTGTTGGCTTGGTTTGGTTTTATTTTTTGGTGTATCCTGATGCCCTCATCCTCTTTCACCCCTTCCCTCCCCCCCATTACATTCAGGTATGACTTCAGGAATTAATGTGCAAATACTCTATTTTCACTGTCCTTATGTCCCCAAACTGGGAATGAAATGTCTCTTGTGCTTAAAGGTGTAGAAGTAGAAAGTAGAAGATGATAGTAGAAAAAATGATTTCCTGCCAGTTCTAGCACAGGGGAGACATTTTAGGTGTAGCTAAACAGAAGCAGGAAAAAACCCTGTATGTACAATAAGTTTTGCAATTCCAGTGACCTGACTATAAATATCCTTACACTTCAAAATGTCCCATCACAAAGACTATTAAACTAGCAATTTAACCAGTTTAGAAGGAAAAGAAACTTCCTTATTGTTGTTAAGTTAGACAGGTTTACTTGCTGGAACTGGTTTTGCCTTGTAATGAGAGGCAGGTTTAAGTTGTCGTGCTACTAACACTGTAACTGGGATAAGGAGTTCAACTTAAAAAGTGCTGATAAACCGTAGGTAAAAAAGTGCTTTTTCTAGACTGACAAACACACCTAAAATATCAGTTGGGCCAACGTATGTGCAAAATGGATGTCAAGTAGATCAAAACAAGATATAAAAGACATGTTTAAAGAAATATTTCCTCAGACTTTCCTCAAAGTGACATTTGCTGCCAAAGAGTTACCCGAGGCTCTCTCTGCAGTGAGACACTTTGCTCTGAGCAACAGAAAGTGACAGCTCCAGTTTGAAATGTCTCTGAATATTTCAGTGAGAAAATACTGGTCATAAAGAGGCAAAGTAAAATTAATGGGTGTTATTTAGATCCAGTTTATCTCAGTCTGATTTGATGATAGACTGGGAGCCAAACTAGACTGAAAATCAGATTGGATCTTAGTGCTGAACTTTTGATGCATCAGTGCTTCATGATGTACTTGAATATGCTTTTATATCCTGCATTATATGAATTACAATCACAGAAATAAAACTATACAGCCCTGGCATGTTTAAAAATTTACAAGTGTTTCTGTCAATCTTGTAAGCAATGAGGTAGTTGGTTTTTTCACTAAAAGATTAGACATTCAAGTTTTTACTCTTCTTTGAAAAGCACCTTCCAGATCTTTTCTTCTCCACCTTTGACCACAGATTAGTCTACACTTTTCACATAGATGATATTTAGATAAGTAGTACTGGAGAGTTTAATTGCAGTTGTTAATCCATCTGCTGTATGATGGGATGTTTTAGAGGCTTCTCAGTATATTTGCCTGTGCTACTGTTCTGACTGGAAACATCCCCTTTAAATACTACATCTTCTGCATAATTACTTTGTCATGAGATTAATTAGTCTGTGCATTCTCCTGGCTCATATAGTTCAGAAAACAGCTCTAGCATCATTCTACTCTAAGTGCAGCAACTCTTATTGGCCTGAAAGCCTGTCTGGGTTCCAGCAAACTGGCATTCCAGTCAATTACCCACATGCTCCAGGTGCTCAGTTGTGTACACTGAACCATGGGATGAACATAAGAGTGGAACAAATTACAGAGACATCATAAGCATTTTAACAAAAATATCAGAAGTGAAAAGGTAGAAATGAGCTCTTGAAGCTCCTTGGCAGTACCAAAGGTGCCAGGTGATTCAGTTTGTAGAGCAGATAATGCATGTTTTAGCAGTTGAGATTGGGACAGAGATTAAATATATCATGCTAATTTTTTTCTATATTGTATGTGCCATAAAAAGTTAAGGGCTCATGTCACTTTGCCCAAGGAAAATAGTACTGCATTTAAATAATACAAAAGAGATAAGCTATCTGTTCTCAAGCCTTGCATTCTAAGGTGAGCGTAAAGCACTGTTTATATGACGAGTACACAAGATTAAAACTGCGTTAATAGCCTTGGATGCAAATTGGTATTAGGAGTAAGATGATGAAAGGCCTGTTTACAGTCTAAAAGTAATTGCTGTTAATTTAGCTTATCCTGGAATTAGGTACTATCATGATTTTGCAAAACCATGTCTGTAGCACTTGGAGTAAAATAATGGTTTGACCTAACTGTGTGCCCGAAAAGGATTGTGGTATTTAGGCACAGGGTGATCACTGGTTTGCCCCGTTGGCTACATGGCATCATATTCTGGAATGCTTTCTATCTTTTAAATAGCCATCAAGAGATGTGCCAGTCCTCCAGCCTTCTTGTGGGAATGTATTATGAAAATCTAACAAGAGTACACTGCCCCTAGAATGTGCAGAGCATATTGGAGTGAGAAAGTAATATGCTCCCAAATTATTTTGGTTTATAAAAATAAAACGCACACTAAAACTAATTAGTGCACGTTGTCTCACTATTTCTAGAGCTGGTTCAGCAGTAATAAGTAAGTGTTCATGAATAATGTATTCAGCTGTTGACAAAAATGTCAGAAAACAGTCATTTGTGTTACTCAGCCCTGTGTAGAAAGACTCCATAATGTGAAAAAATAGATGAAGTGATTGTAAGAGCAAGTTTGGGAGGTTGGCATTATGAAAGAGAATAGGCTTCATATTTTGGAAGAAAATTCTTGAGTGCTGTTGGAAATTGAGACTGAGATTGTGGGAAGCACAGCTAACAGAATGCTGGGACTGAGTGCCATGGCTTTGGGGCGACAAGGGCAAGGGGATGGCTACAACCTGGTCATAAAAGCTGCAGCAATGCGTGTCCTGTTTACCTCCAGGAGTTACCAGCCGTGTTTACTATTCTCATCACTTTCACTGAAATGAGCTAAAAAACAAAACAAAACCAAAACTAAGTGCTTGGAAGGTCAGCAACCAAAGAATATGTGAAACAGTTGTTTTCACAGGACTGGAACATTCCTGGACAGCTTCTAAGATGAAAGGAAACTTTTAGGCAGACTCAGCAAGGCAATTGAATGGCTGAAATAGCTGAGGCTGCTGGATTTCAGTTTGAGGGGGTCACAGTCAGAACTTGGACCAGCCAGCAGCAGCTCATCACCAGTACTGGGGCATTTCCTTCCTTTCGGGGGGTGTCTGGAACAGAAGGCCTCTCTCTGTATGTCAGGCTTTAACCATCCTCTGAAATCAGGTCATCATTCCTTACTGTTGTGGCTGATTATCTGCACAGCCTCCTTTTACCTGTAGACTGACCAGATTACATTGCTGGCACATCCGTGGTAGTTTGTTTGCTCAGTTTGTGTCCTTTCAGAAAGGCTCTTGACAACCTTGACTGTATTTTGTAGCTGTATCTTGGCAGTGTCTGGGATGGCTGATGTGCTTCTCTGTCAGCACTTGCTTTTTTGGAGGCATTTTTGCCTTGCACTTGGTCCCTGGCTATGGAAGGCAGGGCTGATGTCAGATGTCCAGTGACGTCCATTTGCTTTGTTTCATCTTCAGGTTTGCAGCAGGAGCTGTTGTCTTACAGGTGAGAACAAACACATCTCTCAAAGGAGTTCCAGCCCTCTGAAGTTCATAATAAAAGGCATGCCATCCCAGGAATAGTATTCTGGGGATGTGTCCTGCATTTTAGCACTAATTCCACTACAAACTGATCTTTATACAATAATTAGGAAAGAAGTAACTTCCTTGAATGTCACTGCTTTTACTTTCCCAACTCTCTTCCCTCTGGGATAACTTATAGGTAACTAAATTCTGATAAATTTCTGGTGATAACTGTTTTTCAATGGAAGATTTCTCTTCAACAAACAAAATTTTTGTTCAGTGGAGAATGTTTTCTGGGTTTGTTTTTTTGTTTTTTTTAGTGAAAAATCATCCACCATTTATAGGAAAGGTGTGCTGGGCATGGGGATATAGTTTAGACCCAAACCTAAAAGATTTTAGCCAGAAGGATTAAAATGAACAAGAGACAATTTGGAAAACTAATGTTTTGCTTTTAATAAAATCACAAAATAATTGGCATGAATGCTCTGGTTTAGTCTGTGCTGATCAAAATCTCACAAGGAGGGAAGGCAGACAGCTTCATTTTTCTGTCCAGTTCTACCTTTTAAATTTGTAGTGCAAGAACCACTTTGGTTGTGAGTCTGATCCACAGCCCCCTCCTTTTTTTTTCCCTTTTCCCTACTGGAGAATCCATCCAGCAGTCTTAGTATAGTCCTTTCATACAGACAAACTGAGCCTTGGCATGGGACAGGCTGCACTTCATAGAAATAAAAACCATACTCAGAATTCCTCCTAGACAGGAGGACCTGTGTTCTATCTAAGGAAAGCATTTGTATTAATAATAGCCTGAGTGGGAGTGACAGGTCTGTGGTGTCACTCCTGGTGGCCACAGGTGACCTAACCTATCAAGTTTTCATTTAACTGCCCATAAATGTATGCAGAATAATATGAGAACTGACAGAGGAAAATAGTTCCCTGACAATTTCTAAGAGAACTTTCTACTGTCTCTAGAATGAAATGTTTTTCTTGAAAACATCAAGCAGAGTTGTGCTGACTTGGTGCTGTCTGCTTACCAACTTTGTTGGTGCTCATTTTCGTGGGACATCTCGGCTTTCATGAGCAGTCACATATCAGTAGGAGTATATTTAGCAGCATGTGCTTGGATTGCATTCAATTCCAAGTATTATTCCTTTTCTGCTGTTCCACTGCTGTGAAGGAATTAGAATGCTTGCTGTCCTTCCATATCATGAACTTTGGTCCGTATTTGCTCTGTAATCATGGCGACACGTTTGGTGTCTTCAGCCCTTGAGGCAATGATAGTGTGGCCAATAAGGAATATGGTTCAGATGGTAAATAAAAGTTTTAAGTTGTCTGTAATTATCAGCGGAGACCATCACAAATGACATTTATTTAAATAATCTGAATGATAAAACTTTCCTTTGCAAAAAAATCAAAGAAACAAAATCCAATCTTGCCTTCTCCTTGTACTAAAATCATCAGCTTTCAAAGACTTTTTCCCTATTAGCAACTCCAGAAATTATTTTTGCCTTGCAAGGGTGCCATGGGAGGTGTTTTGAAATTGCTGCACCTTTAAATGGAACTTGTAGGGAGAAAGTGTTAGCTTGCACATCAGTGACCTGGGTATTTTCCTGGTGATTTCAGAATATTAAGGTGTTCATGTATAAGTGTCATGATTCCTTGATCAGTCTCCAAATTATATGTGAATAAAATACTTTCCAATCTTAAAATAAAGGTAGGATGTTGAAGTCATGTACCTCTTAACTTTAAGTACAGCTGGAGTTTTAAGCTCACTTAGCTTTGTTTGCTGCTTTTTCGTCATGAATAGAGCACATTTACCCAGTGGTTTTAATTTATTTCAAGCGCACAATAATACTCCTGTGACTGCTATGTAATGAGCTGTTAATGAACAGATCTCAAACAAAGAAAGTGAATTTCTGATACAGAATTTTTGTGTGCCAGTAGAAGAGTATTACACTTTATATATAGCTTCTTATAAAGACATTTGCAGCACTTCTGGCTTCTCGGTTGCTGCAGCTATGAGGGTTTTGTCCTTTATTTACTGTTGGTCTCCTCGTATTTCCTTCAGACGGCACATAAACAATGGCTTGTTTCTTTTCTTTTCATTCTTTAAAAAAAGTACTGCAATAGGCATTCCTGAGCATAACATTTAAGGATAAATTTACCTTAATTCATGGAATTACTGAGAGTTGTAGACACTTCTTTTCTTACTGGTCTTTTTAAGGCATCTGAATCTATGGTAAATGGTTAAGAAATGTTTAATTCGATGAAATTCACATCTCTGGATAAATAGTGGTCTATTTCTGATAATTTTGAGTTGGTCTCACCATCACAATTCAGTATTTCCCACAGACGCATCTCCAGAACTAGCAATTCATTAATTGAACTTTCTGATGAGATTGCAAATGTTATGCATTGACTTAATAGTTGAGTCAGATCACTTAGTAGGCATGAAGAGGATGAAAGCAGGCAATGAAGAGCACAGTTTGAGCTTTAGAATTTCTTTCACTGTGCTTTTTTTCACATGCAGATGAAACCTGTGACTTTGCCAAGATGCCACTTTTACATCTCCTAATTGTGCCCCACAGCTTCGTTGGGAACACCAGAACTCCATGGAGTTTAGAGCCCTTAGAGAAGTCAATTTCTAACAGCTGACATTTTCTAGTTTTAACCAAAGCAAAACTGTCCTTTTAATGTACAGGAATAGCAGAAATAAGTATTCCAGGAAAGCGTTTTACATCATTAGTTTTATTTAGTTTTAAATTACAAAATATTTCTAACTGCTCCATGAAAGTGTTGTTATAAACAAAGCAGGTGTGAGGTGGGGAGAAAAACCTTTGCCGTGGCGCTTGAATTTGTAACTCTTTGGGGCCTAAAGGAGGCTCATTTGCTCCTTAAGGCCTGTAAGGAATTTAGTACCTTAAAACTAGTACAGATTACTCTTATTTATGGAGAATAAGATAGTGTAGTCATAATTGCGGTCAGAGCATGTTTTCATGAACTAATGATCCCTTTGCTGATGAGCCAAATGTGTTGCAAAGCGAGTTAGGGTTTTTCCCCGACTGTAATTGAAAGAGCACTTCTTTCTGGGTTTGGGCAGGAATTAAAATTGTTTTTTAAGAACGACTCTCAATACGTATGGAATTCTGTTTCCTACCTTACAATTGTGGAGATGATTTTGGTTTCTTTGGATACCTTCAATTCTCTTTGACAAACTTTCTGTTCTGAGACTTGCATCTCAAAGCCTGTCTGGGTCTCATCGATGCTTTGGCACCAACTGCTCCTTCCAATATCCTTTGCTGACACTCAGTTGCTGTTGCTCACACCAAGCTGCTGTCTGGAAATAAGCTGCAGGTCTTGATTTTTGTACATGAGCACCACTCCAGCGCTGGCTGAGGGATCATTTTGTTGAGGGAGTGATGCAGAACATAACTTCTGAAGTCTCTACCACTCTGCCTGTGGATAAGGACTCTTTTCTTCCCGGGTTTCTCCATAAAGACAGGTGACAGACAGCATTTATGTGGAGAGTTGAAAGGCTTTGATTGATTACTGATTAGAGGAAAATCCTGCAAGAATGAATTCTTTAAAGGCAGATGAACAAAGCTGTTCTTGTGATGAGAAAAGAAACAAGAATGTAATGAGCAAAGCAATGGCAAAGTCACCTCTGAGTTCTGTTTACACATGTAGAAGAAAGGCCTTGAGTTAGCACCCTGACAGGCAGCATCAAAGCATCACAGCAGTGGACAGTGTTCCATATCAAAAGTGCTGGGGACTTTCATCTTCACATTCATGGCATTTATGCAGCTCTTGCTTCAGTTCAGACTGTGCTCTAAACACAATAGTGTATGATTTCAGGGCTGATCTAGTGTGCCATTGCATAGTTTCTATGTCTTAAAACTGCTGGATTTTTATTTGGTTTAGAAATTATGAAAAAATAATGGTGGGAAAAACCTAGATCAATAAAAATAAATATTTATATGTAACTGAGGATTATATTGTACTATTGCATAATTCTGTAGTTGTGTTATTCTGTTTCTTGCACTTCTGATCAAGCAGAATATGGTAAAAATGAATTTAAGCCACACTTGGTCCCTTTGTGGTATGTGTGAGCTAAAACCAGAACATCCTTTCTACCAGGATGCATACAAAGTTAGGTCAGTGTTGAATAATGTATTACCAGAGTGCAATAGCTCAAGGTGTAGTGGCCCATCTTCCCAGAGAGTCATGTTTTCCACACAGAAATTCCCGTCTTACAGCAACTTTAGCTCCCGCTCTTTCTATTGCAGTACAGTCAGAATACTGGAAGAACCTGTATCCCCTAATTTCCCTTAAATTTGTACTAAATAAACCTATACATAAAATCTTTTTCTATTTATCTGCTCTTATACTGTCTTGCTTGATTGGTGCTTGACCATAACCAAGATTAAGAACTGACATTAATTGTAAGCAATTACATTTATTCTAAGATACAACTTAACATTATTGATTACACCTGTGTCTCTACAAAGCAGGGAATAGGAAAAATAGACAACCCCCTCCTACCATTCAAACAGCGGTGGAAAACCAACCCTTCTGTGTCTTGTCCACATGAAAAGGTCTTTGGAAAAAAGGTAGGTAGTCTCTGTGCTCATGTTGAGAAGTATGTTGTTGAAAACCAAGGGCTACCAGTACTTTTTTAAGGTGCTGATACAGCTTCCTAATCGGGAGGTTACAACCATTTTATACACTCCAATGAAATAGCGACTGTTTAGTAACTCTCTGCATCTGCTGTAAAATTCCTATTTAATTTTCTTTTAAGCAAAGACCAGATCAAAATTTAGCTCCTTTAGTGTCACTTTACTACAGCTTTCAAACATTTTCACTTTGTGCATTTTAAAGTACTCTGAAAACTCTTACAGATATTAATGTACTCAAAACAGAAATCAATTGGTGAAGCAAGAATGAGCACGGTTACCCTAAAAAATAACTTCTGGGTCCCTACAGCACAATTTGCTTCATTTCAAAAGAAGATGTATTTACAAATTATAAAATATTTGCCCAGTATTCATAGTTTCATTTTTTCTTAAAATAGTATATAAAAGCTGAAAATAGGAAAAAATTGCCACAATTTTAGTTTCAAAGCAAAATGAAGAAAGAATTCAGCGCACTTACAAATACATCCAAGTGTGGCAGCCTGCAGCTGTCCAGGGAAAGCAAACTGCAAACATGACATATCTGTGCAAACAACGTTTAGTATTGACTCGAATCCTTAAGGTGTCCTATCTAAGCCCTTCAGGGTTAGAGAACAGGGTGTACAAAAAGTAATGTCCCATGTTCAGGCCAGCTATCACACTAGGAAAAGCTCCATACTCCTCTTGAAACAGGGGGGAAACAGCTGGAGCTGGACATCAGGGAGTTACCACTGGGTACAGTGCCAGTGAAAGTCAAGGACTCTCTGGACTCAGTCATCTCATAAATATTTTCTCACAGGGATTAAGGTGTTTGTTTAGACAAAACAAAAGACCCTGAATATCAGGAGTCTGTGTGTTATTTCATGTTTCTGTTCAATTTTATTGTACTGAAATTGATTTCAAAATTGGAAGGAATTGTTAATGTTTATTTGACTGCACCTAAAAATTCTTTGTGTGCTTCTGACTGCTACCAATGTCCATTAGGCCTGCAATAAGACTGGCTGGGGTTTGATTTGATTAGGCATAGGTTTCCTGATTACATTTTTAAGAAGGATTACAGAGATGAAGCATGAATCACAGAATTTCTTCCCTGTGTTTGGGAATGATAAAATATTACCTTTAAACTCTGAATATGCTGACACTACTTTGGCTCTAGAAAAAAAATTCTAGGGAGTTTGCTACAGTCAGTTGAATAGAACCAGCTGATAAAATGCAACTTGTTCCTTAACTATCAAGACCTACTTCCAGGAAGTTCCCTGGAGCTGGAGGCTTGCATTTACCTTGATGAGTAGCTGCATCTTTCTGTCTGTTCAACTTTAGACATTAAAAACTCCCTGACACCTCAGTCCTGCATTTCCAGATCCGGCTGAGGAATTGCTTGCTATTGGTCTGGTTGTAGTTCCGTGGTCACTCATAACAAAAACAGTTACACTATGGTAACTAGGCACCTAAAGCCCACAAAAGAAATACCTTATATTTCCTTTTCTTCTTATATCTCATTCTATCCTTTTATTGATGTTTTATATTGATGTAAACTTTCACATGCTTACAATAGTTTTAGAACAAATGCACATTCTTTCCTTTTAACAGTTGAACAAAATAACTTAGGAAGAACTTTTATAGTAGAATCCCTGTAAGAAATCTTAAGAAAGTATTGTTAGAACCCTAAGCAGTTTGCAGCTCTTTTTTTGTCCAGAGTTTGCATACAGATGATGGCCAGTATAAATATTCTGTTTGAAAATTGAGAGCACCTGTGGACAGACAAATCTTTTCAGGACTCTTCAACCCTACATGACCTTAAATGATTTCCTTAAAAACTTGAGTTGTTCTTCAGTTTGACTGAGGATCATTTCGAAAATGCATTGCAGAAGGTTCAAAAAACTGGAAGAAAAGTTGAGAGAGAAGGTTAAGTTACGGGTTGTTAACAATTGCTAATGAACACTGAGTTAACCAACAAACCCACATGATTTCTAACTCAGCAGACTTAAAATAGAGCTCCATTACAAGGGAGAATCCTCTCAGAACTGGATGCTTATTTGCATCACCAAAGCTCACTGTTAGGTGTGTATGGAAGTGGCTGTCTGTCTCCCCTGAACTTTACTTTTCAAGTGTTTTAACTGAAATATGATCTTAACAATTCATACTGCAGCCTTTATAAATATCAGCATACTGAAGCCAAATGCTTTTCCAGTCCATAAATGCTTTTCCAGTCCATGTTTCTTTCTCTGTTTTTGTCCCCACTTGACATTATTAGCATCTCATCTTCCTCAACTTCTTATGTAACTCTTTTCCTGACATCCTACTAAACTCTCTGCATCCAAATAGCACCCAGGACCCAGCAAATTTAGCCCATTTAGTGACTTTGTATCTTCCTCTGCTCCCAAACATAAAAGCTGACCTCTGCTTGTTTTTTGGCAGGTTATCATCAGAAGTTTAAGATCATTTCCTTCTTTAGTTTGAGTCGCTCCATTATATATAAAAACTAAGATATATGAATTTAGAAATAAGTCAGATGATGTGAAAGCATCATATGCATTGTGAATTATATGGCAAAAGCAGACTATTATTTGTCTTCTCATTAAAAGGGGACTCTTTGCATTCTAAATCAAGCAAATTTTAAAATAATGTGTGCAATTCACCAAGGTCACTGTCATAAATTAGTATTCAGCTGAAGGATTTAGCAAGATTTAAAACAAGAAAACAAAGCCAAAATATACTGTATGACAAAATAAAATCTAGAACAATTTTTTTCTCATTTGTCAAAAAGGTTTGTTCTCCTTTCAAGAACTTTTCAGTTGGCTAATTTACACAAATGTGTCTTGTTTGCTAATGTATAGCTGTTGGGTTTGGGAATCTCCACAATGACAGACTTTGAATGATGTTCTGCTCTCCAAACTACACTAATCCAAATCCTAGAAAGCTGCACTACAAGAACTGGTTACTTCAATGAATTGATTAGATTTTTTTCCCCTTGTTTTTTGTTTAAAAAAAATAGGCCACAGGAACTCAAAAAAAGTAACTGAAAAAAAAATATATGTATATACGCACATAAAGAGATACAGATATATATTCAATATACCTGAAATACTGTGCAAAATGTACTTTTTAAAATTAAATAAGCAGAATAATACTGTAACAATATTTAATCTATCAGGCTTGAAGGAGCCAGAAATTAAGTTCAACTGCCCTTGAAGCATGGCATAATTTCCTCACCTAGCTTTTGTATCTTCTCTGCTTACTAGAAAGGCTTACATAATTTTTAATATATTTTTTAAGCAAAAACAATCCCAGTTTTCCTTGAAAGTAATAACTGGTAAAGTGATACAACATACTGAATTGAAAACCTTGCAGTGTATATCACAATGATTATTAGTTACAAAAGAGTACATAAACAGGAAAATGTAATTTATGAAGAAAAGCTTGATCAACATTTTACATAATTGTTTACATTCTTCGTAATTCCAAACACTCCAGCTGTGAACACTGCTCTCTTTTCTAAATCTTGCTGCTGGATTTCTGTCTTTTTATAATGCTACTACAGAACATAATTTCTGAGTACCTTTGTGAGCTTGCAAAGTTGCATTTAAAAAATACTTATAGTCAGCATTTTGTCCTCAACTTTAGAAGCATTTTAAAAGCCTAGTTCTAATGTGACTATTCATATACGAGGTTTAGTGTAAATACTCCATCACTACCAAGGGAAATGGGAACTATGTTTCAAATATTTCTAGATCCAAAGTGTGAATGGCTGAACGAAATCCCTGCAGAGCAGGCTGAGGAACCAGAGCTGTGATGGTCATACATGACCGTTTTGATCCTTCCCTGCTCTTACCGAGGTAAGTAATTTGCACACCTAGTCAATATTTTAACAGCAGGATCAGTAACTCTGGCACAAATGCTGAATTTATCCCTGGGCAGACTTGGAGTGGCCAGGAGTTGGTGGCTGTGGCCTCTTGAGAGAGGCATCTGCAGGGCCATTGGTAAGAGGCAGTGCCTCCCTCCTTCCTGCCCTCCTGAGTCCAGAGAGGCTGCCTGGCATCACACTCTGTCTTTGAGAGACAGCATTTCCCACATCATACTGCGGCAAAAATCAGCAAAATCAGAGCCTGACAGCCTCTGCTTCAAGTAGAGACAAGGTGCCACCAGTCATGATCAGCACCTATTTCCTCTGAACTGCAGCATCTCTTGGCTGTCCAGGAGGTTTCTCCCCGCCTGCTGTGCCTCTGGTCTAGGAAACAAAGGTACAGCCTGATCACCACTCATACCCAGATCTCCAGCCTCTGTTTTTATTGGTGTAGGGACTTTGTGCATTCAGTGCTGTCTAAATACCCTCATTATCCCTCTAGCTGTCCTAAAAAAAGCTAAATGTACCAATCAAATTGACTGTAATGTACAGGGAGATCCAAAAACTCTATGGCAACAAGGCAAACGGATGTATTTTTTTACCAAGAAAATGGTAAAAACTGTATTTAGGCAAAAAGGGAAAAATAAAGAGATTTAAAGCATGAAAGACTTAAAGTTTAATGACTAATCAATGACTGATTATTCTAGACATGCTCAATTTGCAGGGCACACATCTCTTCTGGACCTCACAGATATCTAAAGATGTGATTGCTCTCTGCCTGATTCAAACAAACTTAAGCAAAGAATTTTAACAGCTTTATTTACATAAAACAGTGCAGTTATATGAAAAAAAACAGGGACAATAAACGTTAAAAAGTATAAAACCAGGGACTCTTGATTCATAAACTTTATACTGCAGTTATTAAACTTTCATACTATGAATAACGAACTTTTGGGGAGACTTACTGTACTACCTCACTGAGCAAACCTTAGGATAGTAAAGTTTTTATCTCCTTCACTGCATTGCCTCAACAGATAATTCTACCATTCCTTCCTGCAGGTAGGTAAAGAAATGGAAGATTTAAGATTAATTTATTTGCCAAGAATGACATCATACACTGTCTCACACAGCATGTTCTGCTCAGGGCATCATGGCTGAGAGGTAAGTGTTTCCACTTCCCCTCCTTAAATAGTCTGTGCATTGTACTGAGGGTTACAGCTGATTTCACAGAACAGTCTAGGATTCCTCAGAAAGGACTTATTAACTGCAGTTGCAAGAGTAAATGAACAGTTGAAATTACTTCCCAAGTAAAGATATTACATATTATAAAACAAGTATTCAGAAAATTTACTACTCACTTCCATAGTGTCCTTTGAAAGATAAACAACCCAGTACACCAGGTTGAATCCTGCAAATGCCACTGGAAAGAGGATCCTGGAATACTGGTCTATTTTACTTGCACCTCCAATAGCTGGTGGTTGTGGTGGGGCTGGGGCAGGAACAGACAGTGGTTGACACTGGGATGCACTATTTGATATTATGCTGGGTTCAGGAGACTGATCTGCCTGAGATGTTACAGAGTTTACTCGCTTCTTCAGATTAGAGTTGGAGTCAGAATGCTGTGGAATAAAAAGAAAGAGAAGGAAAAAAAATAGGGGTCATTTTTGGATACAGTCTTAGGTTTTGTGATCATTAGGCTTCTTTCTATCTTTTTACTCAACTTTCTGATTTTATCATTGCTACTCTGCTATAGTGCAACCTAAGGAAATTTGCACAAAAATAGCGCAAATATACAGAGGTATCTTTTTGGCCTAAAACTGCTGGGAAATCATGACAGAATATGTGCTTTTCATATTTTTAACATGGTAGTAAATGGAAGCTACAAAAAAGAAAAGATGGAGCCAAAGAGAAAGGAAGGTATCTAAACTGCAGTATGTTGGTATGACTGAAGTTTCCATAGATATGGATGAAGTTTAAACAAAAGAATGTATATGGGCTGGCTCAAGTGCAGTCTTCCCTGTGTGACCCCATGGATGAGTTTGGTAAACACTCAGTGAAGTTGACCTGAGCTAGAAAATTGCTGCACAAAAGGCAGGCAAACTTTACAGATGCTGAAGATGTGAATGCTAAATTGTCCTGTCAGTTTTTTTCTAGGATAAAATTTCCTTTTCAAATCTATCTCATGATTCCCACAGCATTTCCATGCATGCAACTGAAAGCAAATATACTTAACTGTAATGGGACAATTTTTATTTTCACTTACGGTAAAATGAAACCAAATTTGACAATGCTGGTAGCCAATTATTCTTCAGAAAGCTGGAAAAATCTCTTATGAAAATTCAGCCAGAACTCAGAAACATTTAGACCTTACCTCTTAGTTACTAGGCTCACATGTAAATTCATTATGTACATCTGTTTTAGTTATGGCCAAGTTGCAATCATTTAACTTTCAGAAAAGTAGAAGTAATAGATTTCGTCCTTGCAGAAATGGCGTAGGAACAGAGGGTCTACCACAGGATCTCAGCCTGCCCTAGTGGATATCAATCACCCACTTTCATAGAAGGATCAAATAGGAGAAAATTTTCAAACCCCTTGCTGATACTACCATAGTCTAGGACTGCCATTAGTGGATGCATGGCAGCAGCCAAAACATTCATCTGAGGGCTGAGAAAATACAGAAGAATGCCAAGAGTGTTGAGTTGGGTTTTGTTGTTTTGATAGGAAGAACTGTAATGTTCTGCTACTATAGAGCGATAGAAATAGCGTAGGCTCTAAAACCAGTGTAACATACAACGTTTTAGCTGAGCTTGAGCCTAAGTCTTTGTTAATAAAGAATTCCAAAAATCATTTCCCAGATTATGGATGAAAAATCTTGTGCACACAATCGCACAACATGCGGAGATATTCTTGGGTTTGAATTAGTAGCTTTTTGGTCAGCAGGGCTTGATGGCTGAATGACTGAAGCAGCAGAGGGAAGTCTTAGACAAGGTTAGTAACTCAAAATATAACAGCATAGACATCTCTAGTAAAATGGAATGAATGGTTTTAGGTAGGAAAGTGCTATTAGATATGCAATGACCAAAGTCATTCTCTGGGAGTGATTTAATGATAACATTCACTTAAATGTAGCCTGCTGTCAGCATTTTTGGGATTTATCTTGCAGGATTTCTGAGCATGGGAACAGATTTTGGTCAATCAGATAAATGACTGGGTCACTAAAAGGAAAAGAAGCATTTTCTGAAATACATTACCTACTCCTGTACTTGGGCAATGTCTAGGTAACAGACTAGCCTAACACACCTGGTGTCTACTGGATGATTTAAAATAGAGTTATAACAGGAATTATCCTTTTAGCAGTGTTACTGTCAGAGAATCACAAGTGATGTTGCTACAACATGATGCCTCATGGATGAATGGACTGGTATCCAACTAAAATTAGGGAGAGATGGATTCCTCGCAACTGATTTTAGTCTAAACAAAAAGTAAAGAGAACATAATCTTATTTGAAGAAAAAGTTTTCTGTATATATCTCTTACCTACTGCCCTTTTTCTTCCCCTACAACCATCACCACTTCCAGTTTGCCCTCTATACATTATATGATTGTTGTCATGTTTTGAATGGGTATTAAACAGCATTCCTGTTCTGGAGCTGTGCCTATCTGGAACACAGATGTTTATTTTTGTATTTTCCAGTAACACAGCAAGCAACAGACAGATTTAAATGGGGGATGATCTCCAGATGTGTCACAGAAACAGAAAGAGGGTTATCCATGTCCACTTGCACTAATCATAATAATAATCCTGCTCTATAAACAGAATGACTGAGCCTGGCCTCCTGATTCCACTCCAGTTGCTGTTCTGTTTGCCTGGATGCCCTGTTTTGAAATGAATTGTACAAGTTGTAAAGTATCCTGGATTTCACTTTACAGTGGAATAACTTGACCTTTTGTGGCGAATAAGTGGTTCCAAGAAATATAAGTGTTGAGGTGAATTCTGTTCTGGATCATTCAAGCATGAATCAGGAATTCTTGTGCTGAGGTGATGGAGTTAATAGTAAGTAGAACAGATGTAGGATACAGTCTGTGGAGACGTTCCGTACTGGACATATTTAGAATGTGGAGGTAGTAAAATCTTTGTGATCGTTGGACTAGGCACTTGGAAAAGTGTAGTCGTGGTCAGTATTTTATTTATATTTATTAAGTCTGCTTTCTATAGAAGGATAACTGCTATAAAAGTAGGATTATCTTGAGTGTGATTCCATCTCAAGAAAAACCTTGAGTAATTCTTTACGCTGTCTCCAACACTCTTGTGGCCCCATACAGCAACTTAAGGTCAAGTCTATTTTCTTGTATACCACTACTCAGGATATGGAATGCTAAGGCCAAATTTGTCTCCCATATGTAATGAAGATGTTTCTCAGCATGGTAGCTGACTGTAAACAAGACTTGCTGCCCCAGAACCACAACTCATATATTTCATTGGAATTCACTGCTAAACCAAGATGAGGAGGCAGTGAGGCAATTCCTTATTACAGTTGAGTTCTGAACAGCAGCTACAGTAATTTGTCTACTATATTTAGATTTAACTTTTCCTTTTGACAAAGATTACCTACAATAAACATCATGAAACTTTAACAAAACAGAGAAAATGGCAGTGAACAGCTTATTTTGCATAGTTCCCAGAGCCAAATCACTCAGACAGTAAGGACTGTTTTACAAGGAGCCTGAGGCATGACACAGTGTCATAATGAAATAATGGAGTTTATGAAGTTACTGAACCCTGATTCAGAGGAGTACTCTTGCACTTGTGTAGAACGTTGGTCCCATCAGGCAATTAAACTTTCCACTATCTCTGCCTACCCAGTGACACAGAACAGCTTGCCAGTTCCTTGTTTAATGTGCAATACCAGAACACTGGACTACATAAAGACTGGTATGTATATGGCCTATATGGTAGAGTCTGCATTCTATTAAGCTTTTGCAGTCAAGCAGTTTCATGCCCTGGAAAGCTCACAAAGTAGTCTCGTCCATAAAGCTGCTGCTCTCTCACAACTCTCCTCAATATCACTATGAATTCACTTACACTCAGAATATCTCAGGAGGCTTTCAGCAAATTTCTTGGTTTCCAGATTTCAAAAAATACAGCAAATGTAACTGCAGAGTAAACAGAATTCTTTGTCTGCTTTTTCTGATTTTTTTATGCGGATGCTAACTGTGGTTTATGAATGCACTTTGTTCTTACATTTCTTTCCCTGAAGAGATTTCTGTAATTCATACTTGTAGAATTCTCGACTCTTCTCTGTTGCTTTGTACTGCAAACATATATTCTCACAATCAGTTTAGTTTATGATCTAGCAGTAACATGAGCACCTTATATATGCAACTCAGATACTGGCTAACTTTAAACAAATGAGTATCTCTGTGTCCTTCTTTCTCTTTTACTCACTCACATCTCTTTTCACTGCCAGCAACATAGTAAAAAGAGGTTCATGAGAATAAACTATAAAAGTTTAGATAAAAATGATGTGTTACTTTTCTTTATAATTTATTGGATTAAAGACATTGAACTTTGCTGATGTCACAAAACACACACATTAAAAAAACCCAACAGCCTCGAACCAAAGTTCAATGCCTGCACAAGGCAGAATGCTAAATTAAATATTTAGCCTTCTTTGCCTCTGCTCATTAGTAGATAGTTTGAGGAATTTCAAACATTCATATTACACAGCTAACAGCACATGCTAATGACTTAGATACCAAAGAGTGAGTTAAACATGGTTTAGTCCCAACATCCAACAGAGGCAAAAAGCATAACTTTGGCAAATATCCCTTGCCCATTGTGTTAAAATTGCAGTCCCATAAAGCACGAGTGCACTAAGGGGAGCAGAGACTGGAGCCCTCATCACTCCCTTTTCAGTGGGATGTGTTGTGGCAGTCTCTTCCTAGTGTTTATTTGTAGCATACTGGAAAAATCATATAATTGGCACAGAGCCTCTCTGCTGTCAAAAGATGTTTTTCTGTTAAACAGATTTAAATGCTCAGAGTTGCATTTGGCTCTTAAATGTATCAGTGTCTGTCCAGAACAATCCTTGTCTCTACCTTTACTTTGCAAAATTTCTGCAGCTGGAGAAACTACTTCAACTGTCTAAATGACACAGAATTACACAAATAGCACTAGAGCGGTCTGAGGGTTTTTTCTATAATTTAATTTTGTTCTCACTGCTCTCCTGGAAAAAAAGTGCTGGGATTAGACTTCAACATTGAACAAAAAAAAGTCAAAAACAAATTATTTTTTTTTTTCTATTTCAGTGTGTGATATTGAGGCCTTAGGATTTTAAAATATTGGTAGATTTTAATATTTTTACATAGCTGTATAGTTTCTTATGGTTTGTGCCACATTCCTGAATTTCTATTTAACTGTCTTTTCAACAGACAAGAGAGCAGCAAGGACATCGTGTTTAGCACACATGCACCTGGACCAGAATAACAACGCATGTTGTAGTCAAAAGAAAATGGAAGGCCCAGAACCCTTGGAGGTGCTCCAATGGGGCAGTTCTGAGGATGGCATCACTGTGGTACCAGGGGCAAAAGGTTCTCAGGTTGGATGTACCCATTAGACAAGGTAATTAAATAGTGTTATAAATTTGTAAGACCCCTATACTGTGTGCGCACCTCTACATTTCATGCACTTGAAAGCTTGCATTAAAGAACTGCTCTCTACCTATACCAATATTGTCTTGAAAGTTTTTTTTCTTGATTTTAGGCAACAATATCAGCTACTTCTAAATCATTCTTACTGCCCTGCACTGGCTTTGTCAATCAGACAAATATTTATCTCAGGCAGAAACAAATAATCAGCATCTAGTTTTCTTGTTGGGATGAAAAAAAGTCAATATAATTGAAAGTTGCTGCTTGTTTTTAACAGTCCACCTGATGATCTGGTAATTGTGAAGGAATAGGAAGTTCTTCCAAATTTAATTGAAAATGCCATGTTCTCAGATGAGAATTTAATGCTGCATGTAGCTGTTTCTAGGATGATCTCACAGAAGGTGCTTGATAATCCAAATAGTTCTCTCAGTTACACTAGGACACTCATTAAACATACTCAGTATATTCTGATGTAATTATGGAATTCTAAATCATCCATACCAGTGACATATGGCTGCTCTGCAGTTGGCCAGGATTCTTAAAGAAAATGAGAATCCTTTTCTGCCCAAGCCATGTTATTTTGAAACACAGGCTGTAGGGAGAAGGAAGTTCTCCCAGAAGTATTTCCCAGCTCTGTGCTGTTTTCTGTTAAAATAAGAGGTCTTTCAGAACATAACTGGAATCAAGGTGTTACAGGGTGGTAATGTTTTGTCTTTTACATGTAGTCTCTCACATGCAAAGGATGTCTTTTGATCCATGGGATGTATTCCCTGACCATCTCACAAAGCATTACTCCAAATGGTGCACTCCAGAAAGTGTCACCTGCAACTTCCAGTATTGGGATTTTCTTGCATTAAGAAAGCCGTAATGATGAAACAATATGATTGATACAGAAAATTTACATTTGAAACGGATTAAAAAAACAAAACATCACCATGTTTTATATCTATGTATATGTAACACCTTTGGGTTTGACATGCTAAGACAAGCTTGGCCACCACATGAAAAAGCACAGGTTTGTGTCAGAGTCCAGATGACTTCTCAGCTTGTTGCCGTGTGTTTTGCAGTGCAACACCCCTAGTTTCTGTTTCACACAGGGATTGCCTGCAGCTGACACAGAGAGCAAGCCAAATTCTGTCTCAGTTAGCTGAGGCAAAGAGAGAGGCTTTCCTGGAGCCAGACCAGGCCTGCTGGGCTGTGAGCACTGAGCTGAGCACAGCCAGGACACCATTCCTCCTACCAAACCACCACAGGCCAGGGACTGCACTAAACTTGCTCTTACTTTCATTAGTACAGTGGAGCAGAATTTGAGCTTCTGACATCTTTCTTTTCTGAGTGTACAGGCTTTTTGGCTACTGTGTGAAAAATTTGTATATTTGAATATAGCAATATTTTAAATAAAATTAACTGGACTGGAGGGGGAAGGAGTCTGCTTCATAGTAATTTGAAATATTTTTTATTAAAATACATACTTTTTTCTTTTTGCATTTATGTATTTCATGGAAATAAAATTAATTTCTTTCTTATAGCTTATAAGGTCTTCAATTTTTTTCAATATTAATAACACTGTAGGCAAGACAGAATATAGCTTACAAGCATAATGCTTCGCAGTTGAAGTGAAGAACATTTGTTCTTAGTTCAAACAAACACCAGCAGCAAGACCTTGTGGAGCTTTGGCTTTGCTCCTATCGATTATGAGTTTAAAGGTCTGAATATACCTAAATGTTATAACTTTAACTACTATTTATAAGCAGATGTGGAATAATTACTATCTGGTGGATAAGGTGTCCTGATACAGGCATCCCTTGGACTGACTTATTCAATTAAAGACTCAGAGGTTTTGCAAAAGGTCATTCAAATTCTGTTATTCCTCTAAAAATGGAAAATGAGGTGGTAGTGAAACTGATTTTGAAATGGGAGTGCTACAGTGATAAATATATTACCATATGTTGTGAGACACCATTCATTACTTAGCCTGAGATGTAAGGAATAATATTTGCAAGCAATTCTGACATACTTTTTTTGATACTAGAAAGAATTCCTGTCTTTTGCATGTTCTAAATTCTGTCCTTAATTTATGGGTTTTTTTCCCCAAGCTTCCACCAACACAGATTTTTATAGAAGTAACAGACGCCAAGTTTATGTAAAAGCTAATTACCCATCTTCCAGATGACCCACTTATGGTATGTACCAGTGTATGACAGTGATCCCATAATCATCTGGCCAATGTACATGTTCCTTCCATTGTACACTGTCCTACAAGTTCTGCACACTTTCTGAGAACCACAGTTGCCTGACCACACACACTGCCTACAGCACTGCTCCAAGACAAGTATTCTAGATAACGTCTAATGATTTTCCTTAAGTATCTTACTAAATAAACATCTCTAGTAAATCATATCTTAAATTTAAATAAACAGTATGAGTCAGTTAAGTCCTTCCATCTTCTGGAATAAGAACAGTGTCTGTGATAAACAGGCAGGGTCTGGTTACATAACCTGTTTCAGGTTAAGATCACTTTAATATTGTTTTGCATTCACTACTTCAGCTGCCTGTTCCTGTATGATGCTTATTATCAGAAAAGCAAGCAATTACCGAGACAATCTCGTCCTCTGCCGGTACCGTCACTGCTGATAGTGCTGCTGCCAGTGCTGCTGCCCTGGCTGCCTTCCTCATCGCTCTCTGAGTCTGAAGGTTGGTAAAGTAGTTGACAGCTGCAAACTCAATAAGCGCAGAGAAGACAAAGGCAAAGCACACAGCTATGAACCAATCCATGGCGGTGGCATAGGACACCTTGGGCAAAGAATGGCGTGCACTGATGCTGAGAGTGGTCATTGTTAGAACTGTAGTGATTCCTTGAAAAGAGAAAACAAATGGGGGCTGTTAGGACTTTGCTTCAGCCCTGCTACTCTTAAATTGTATATATGAAACAAAAAACCACAAACACCTTTTTTTGGTTTAGCTGTCATCCTACATACCAACTAATCAACAAACTTGCCAAGTATTTTATATTCTTAAATAACTCATGCATTTTGGCTTCAGCATCTAAAAGCCCTGAACAAACTTCCGTAATACATTCTACACAGTGCAGCTTCTTAGAATTGTGTTAAACATGGCTATAACAAAATTCAGGCTCAAAATATGAAGGTTTACTTTCCTTGAGAGGTTAATAAGTGGAACGTTTGGCAGAGATTCACATAGCGTCATTCCCCAACAGTGATCCTGTCTTTCTTTTGTTGTTGTGTAACACAGATCATGGCTTACAGAACCCTCCCTGAATCAAACAAATTCTGCATTGAAAACAGAGTCTCTGATCCAAATATTTCAAGTAATACAAGTTTGGTCCCCTGAGCTGTTGTCTTTAATCACTGGATATGTTTGTTAAGATTCACTAACAGTATCTTGATTTGAAATCCCTGTAGTTACAGATATGGAAGGACAGAAAAGCTACTTCTCTAGAGCTGCTTATCACACAACAAATCTGGTCATGTAGCTCATGGGCCCTATGGTGTTCTTCACATGAATTCATGAATTTATTCTTTCTGCTTTGGAGTGTACAGCATTAATAATGTAGGAAATATACTTACTTCCCACTGCTGCCTGATACAGGCAAAAAGTGCAAGAACAATCTCAGTCATTAACACACAAGCCTCTGTGACTCATATTTACTTATGCCTGCTAGAATGTGAAAACTGTGGGTATTTAAAGACTCCAAGGTGGAGAATATCCTCTTCTGCTCTCTACTGTGGTTGGGAAAGGGTAGGTGGGAAAAGTAAAAGATGTTATAATGTCATGTTGTGATGATGAATCAAGATGCTATAGATGATGCCCAGTGGAAAGGATGCACTGTCATAGCATATTGCAGCATCCAGACAGGGTGATTTACTATTTTCAGTTTTTCTGCAGCTCTTTCACATGATGTAGCTTATCAGCTGTCTGAGGTGAACTACTTCCCAATGTCACTATTTAACATGTTTTAATGAAATACAAATAGGGGAGAGTATAAAAATAAGTAGGATCTCTACTTCTCCCAAATCCACCAGACTCATTCTATAATATGAATACAAGTGTGCTGAGCTATATTTCAATTTCAAAAGTCCAGAGTGAACTTTTCAATATGATGTGTGATTAGATTAGAATCTGTCCATGTGCTAGTTAGTAATAAAATTGATATATTCTGTGTCTGAATAAAAACTTACTGCAGCAGGAATTTAACTTAGGAATAGGGCTCCTATTCTGTTACAGATAGAGATAAGAATTCTCTCAGTGTGGAGTGAATATTGATGACATGCTCTGCACTGTGGAAAACTACTTTATCAAACTGAATACCAAATTACTGTTGGTAAACTCTGCAACTGATGATTGTTTACTCATCTTTACACTTTGAACACTTCTTGCTAAGTTTTGAGGAATCTGTTATGAAATGCAAACACTAAAATCTGAAAACTGCCATCCATTTTGGAGGTAAATAGGGTTGTTAAATTATTTTGTTCTGAGAAACTGGTTTGGGCGCATCACTGTTATTCTACTACGAATTTCTCTTCTCTCAAAGTTTGTTTTGGAACTTACAAGTAAAACTGAAAATTTATAATTCAAGTGTTTGCAATATGATGCATTTTAAACTTTCTTAATTTTAAACCTTTTCAATTTTTACTGAAAAACACTGCAAGTCTTTTTTGTTAGGAATTTGCCCTCTCTTCCTCACATGAATGTATTCAGAATCCATGGGATTTTGACTTAGTAAGGACTATAAATTCAGACTGTGTCGGGGAGAAATATGAATGGAATAAGGATTCAAATATTCTTTTAAAATGCCAACATGACTATTTTGCACAGTACTGAGAAAGGTGTCCATTTTAGTATTTTCACAAAATATTTTCTAAGTCCATGTTTACTCTATTTACCCTTCAGAAATCTAAGAACTGTTATTCCAGGGTTTGGTGCCTTTATGTAATCACTACCAAATCAGCTACAGACTCATTTGCACATTATTTCAAGAATGTAGAATTGACTTCCACTGCCCACCACGTGGCAAATATATTTTATTCAAAACGCAGAGGATGTAACTGTATAGTCCAGATATGTCATACAAAGCCAAATCAGGTAGCACCATTTTTTGTTTATAAACCTGTGATAGTTTTAAATTTT
>VWZG01013126.1:362362-401276 GCA_013396735.1 Grallaria varia
GGCCGCCGGGGGCCGATGGCACTCACCTCACGGCCACACAAGCCCAGGCGATGAGCAGAGCCATGCCGCAGGTGTGTCGGGACGCGCCGCTGCCCCAGACCCAGCCCCAGCCCCGTCAGCTGCAGCGGGCGTCGGAGCTCATCCTGCCCGCCGGCCCGGCCCGGCCCGGCGCGGGCGGTGCGCGCTGCCCCGCGGGCACGGCGGCTCCGGGGCAGCTCCCGGGCGGGTCCGGGGCAGCTCCTGGGGCAGGGCCGGGCGGGTCCCGGGCGGGTCCGGGGCAGCCGCCGCCGCCGCCCGCAGCCTCCTCTGACTGGCCCGGGCAGGAATTAGGGTTTGAAGGGACGGTACGCGGTCGGAGAGCAGTGACAATAATCGAATAAGGCATTAGGGGAGATTAAAAGGAAGAAATCCACTGCTAGTTTTGGCATGGAATTAGNCGGCCACACAAGCCCAGGCGATGAGCAGAGCCATGCCGCAGGTGTGTCGGGACGCGCCGCTGCCCCAGACCCAGCCCCAGCCCCGTCAGCTGCAGCGGGCGTCGGAGCTCATCCTGCCCGCCGGCCCGGCCCGGCCCGGCGCGGGCGGTGCGCGCTGCCCCGCGGGCACGGCGGCTCCGGGGCAGCTCCCGGGCGGGTCCGGGGCAGCTCCTGGGGCAGGGCCGGGCGGGTCCGGGCCAGCTCCCGGGGCAGGTCCCGGGCGGGTCCGGGCCAGCTCCTGGGGCAGGGCCGGGCGGGTCCCGGGCGGGTCCGGGGCAGCCGCCGCCGCCGCCCGCAGCCTCCTCTGACTGGCCCGGGCAGGAATTAGGGTTTGAAGGGACGGTACGCGGTCGGAGAGCAGTGACAATAATCGAATAAGGCATTAGGGGAGATTAAAAGGAAGAAATCCACTGCTAGTTTTGGCATGGAATTAGCAGGGACCGGTTAGGATATCTGGAAAAGCGCTGGCATCTTGCTGATAGAGATTATGTTAGAAATGGCCTCAGATTTTATTATGTTTATGGTTCACAGGGAGATTATTATACAGCTTCTGCATCATTAGAACTCTGGGGTGGGGGAGACCCTACAGTTTACAATCTACTGGGGGTTTTAGCCTTTCTCAGCATTTTTCCCCTTCATCAATTCTTCAAAACTGTATAGAGGTCTGGAGTGTCTAAATCGAAATCTTTGAACATTGAACAGTAAAAGTTGGTCCTGGCTCAGGTTTCTGACTTTTTTTTAATTTTTTTTTTTTTTTTTTTCTGATCCTAAGCTGTTTTGGAGGGTTACATACACAGATTTCACTCAGACTTTAAACCAAGGCATTACTAGGACTTTTGTTGGAACTGGAGCTCCGTAGTTTAAGCCACTGGGATCCTATATCATTACTAATTTTGTCCTGATAAGTACTGACTGGATCTTTACTGTCCCCTCCTTCACTATGTGTGTTAATGTAGTAGAAAAAAAGTTCAGTCAGCTCCAGACAAAGACTGATGGAGCACCTACGTCATTTAGATACACTGTCAACAAATTGGGTCAATTTTCTTTCATTATAGTAATACGGACGAACAAATAAATACACCAAAGCAAATTAACTTTTCATAAAATTTTGTTGCATAAATGGCACTTACATTATCAGCTTCTAGGCAAATGTATTTAATTATCAGCAAATGGAATGTAAGTATTTGCATGAAACTAAGACAACCATGTATTTATTCAGCAGTAAAACTAGATTAAGACAAACACTAGGGTTCTGTGCTCAAGTTTTGTGTTTAAAAGAGACTGTGATGCTACGAAACCAAGAGAATACAAAAATGTAATTAAAAATACAGGATAACCCCTGTGACTGAGTCCCTTTTCCTGTTGTGATGGGCAGTCGTGTCATAGAATCCACTTAGGTGGGCTGGCTGCACACTGCCAGAGCTCCGGCTCTGCCTTTGGATAGCTGAGAACCAGAATTCCGGAGAATCCCTAGAAATACTCTGTGAATATCCCATAAATGAGATCTGTGGGAATCCACCACGAGGTAGTACAGCTCACGTTTTTTTGTTGATACTCAGAACCATTTATCTGCATTAATTATTTCACAGACAATACCACTGCATCTATGAAAAAGTAAACTTGTGTGAACTACTAGGTGGAACAGGGAAAAGACGAAAAGGAAATTCAACAAATCAGAACCTTCTGGGGATTGTGTTCTTCTTTCTGATCCTGATTAAAATCTACCAGTTTGAAACTTTACCCCATTTTCCAAATATGCTTGATCTTACTGACATGTTTGAGTCTTTTGTGTGCATCCTTCTTCTCAGAACATTAAAACTGTACTTAGTGTGTAAACACCAGTAAGACCCACTTCTGTTAATATGCTTCCATTATTTTAAAATACGTAAATACATTTTAAAGTTTAGAGGTTTTTTGTTGGGGTTTTTTTCTGGCCCCATTGGATCACTTTATTTGCTTCTAAGAGTTCTGTGCTCTGTGTCTTTTTATGTCCTCTTGGAGAATGTCCTTTTCCTTTTTGAATGAAAGGAAAAAGAAGTCTTGGCAAAATATTAGCGAGAATATTTGACTTTCCTTCAGAAGATGTGCAAGAGGAGCTAGGTTTGTAAAATTAAGCATATGCTGTGTCCCATCAGCATCCCCCCGAGCTGAATAACACACATCCAATTTGTCTTCTTTTAAAAGGTTTATTTTAGCAGCTTCTTTTTAAGCAACTCCTGAGTCTTAGAAGACCAGTGCTACATGGGACCACTACCAACTCATTTCTTTTGCTTTACTTATCTTTGTTGTGAATTGGATAAGTCACATTATATGTTAATCATATAATTGACAACTGCCGTTGATTCAACAGCACCCTGTTCCAAGTTAGACTCCCGTTGTTCACTAAGAGTAGACTGAGATGAGGCAGAGAAAGAGAATTTTCTCTCCTCATGAGCACATGTTCCTCCTGGAGCCGTTCTGGGCTGTGCTCCGCAGCCCCTGCTGTGCCTGGCCGCCCCCGCTCCCCGCTCCGCGCCCCGCGCAGCGATCCTCCCGCGGCGCCACGCACCGCCCATGGCCCCGCAGGCTTTGCGCGAGTCTCTCAGCTCAGCCTGGCATTGCCCTGAAGGAAAATGACATGATCAAATTCTTATTTGCAGGAAGAGTCAGAGACAGGAAAAATTATATATCAAAGCCATTCAAAATATTCCAGCCTGCCTTCTAAAATGCTCAAAGCAGCCTTTGCATGGTAAAGGCAGGAGAAGGGGCTTTACTGTCTGTCGCAGAGCTAGATGGTTTCATGAGCTGAAAGAGGCTTTGGACACATTGTTAAATCTAATTTATGTTGAACTTTCAGTTAATGTTTTCTTTTAGTGGATTTGAAACTTTCAGGAGTGAAACAGAGATACAACCTTTCCCAGCAATTTTGAAATTCTTTGCACCAAGGAGTTGTGTACTCTTGTATTTGATCTATGAAACAGTGTCAAATACACAAATTTCTCTGTGAGAGGGGATCAAACCATCAAATTTTAATGAGTCTGTGGTTATCAAGACAGCTGGAAAATAAATATAGCTGAGAAAATCAGTTGCAAAACATAACTGTATAAGTAATCTGAGCACACTTTCTAAAAGAAATAGTGATCATGAAGACAAGAGAAGTTTCTTGAGAGACAAGGCTTCCGGAAGAATAATGAAAATGTTTACCTTATAAAAGGCTTGTCAGCAACATATGCTTTGGGCATTTAAGCAAACAATTTGGAAATCTACTGAGAAAGTGGCAGGAAGTGGACAGCAGGGTTGAAACGAGTGAATGGCAAATTGAGAAGTGTGGTGGCAAGATTACACTTTCCAGCAGCTAATTTTATCACCTTGTAGGATGTCTTTAGCACTGAGATGAAAGATGATATTTCTGATTAATTTAGGAATACCATTCCTGAAAAGTAGATGTTTTGCAATTACTGAAAACTTCTTGAAAAATGTATTTGTTTTCTTCCTGAAACTGAGGAATTTGGAAATGAAAATAGTCTGACTGAAGTTTCTGTGGCAACTTGCTAAACAAATTATGACAAATTTGGCACAAAGGCTACAAGACTGCAACTGAGTTTCTGATATTTGCCATTAATCTGATACCTGCTGTCTGTTCAGCCGCTGACAGAGAAATGTGCCCCCCATTTCTTTTTCTTCAGCATCTATCTTCTAGATAAGAAGAAATAAGCTTTTGTGATGTGGATGTGATTGCTAAAATAACTGAAGGATCATAAAAAAACTTACTTTTAAAACTGCCCTTAATTGGTGGAAAAAATTTTTGACTTCATGGTTATGATGGCTTTTGTTTTAACTAGCTTTATTTCCCAGTGAAATAATTTGTTTTGTGGATGACATGCAGCAGAGATATCAGTAACATATTTTTATCATTGTGTAATTCTGTGTGAAAGAGACGCGTGCCAGATTGCTATTCCTTCCTGCTCATCTTTCTATCAAAGGACACTGTTTACCCTGTTTACCCTTTCAATATATTTCCTCTGCCTTCCAAACCCTTCAGGGGGAATGTATGCACATATTGCTGCCTATGCTGCTCCCCCCTGACACTGAGAATTCTGAGTGGGGATGAGTCATCTGCTCCCAGATTGTCTTATTGGTACCTGGCAGCACAGGGAGCTGGCACAGGGCAGAGCAGCTCAGAGCTGAGGAAACACACTATGGCAAAGATGCTTTTGTCCTTCTCGTTCTTGTCCTGTACAAAGCTCTACCACAGGAAAACTTGTTTTCTAATAAATACATACAAGTGTAAGTTATGCACTTGCAAACACATATACATACTTACATTCTTATTTTCATAACAAATGCCTAAACACTTAAGCCACTGTGCATAGGAGATTGAACTTGAGTTTGCTTTTATGTCCAGGAAAATCAAAGGTCCGAACAGACAGAAACAGTAACATTTCAAATCTCAGGTTGATTCTTAGACATTATTCAGTGTGCAGTCTAGCATAAACACTTTGGTAATTGAAAGAAGCTTGCTTTTGGCAGATCTACTGGGCAGAAAATGAAACAAATTCTTTATTAAACATTTTTGAAGGGTATGGGACAGACTGCTGTTAAGTTTTTAGTACTTGTTCCTACCTACCTGCAGGCATATAAATAACATTTGAAAGTACAGGTGAAACTGGCTGAGATCATGTATACAAATTGATGCAAGTACTGCGTGGTTTCTGGTTTTCTATGTGTGTCAGAAGGATTAAAACTTTCTGGGAAATCATTCTGTGAAAGCTGAGGGCTCTCCCTAGATGCCTGTTGAGGCATCTATAAACAGCCTAACCCAAACTGAGACCAGTGGGTTCCTTCCTGGCTGTACAGAGGTGAAACACCACAAAACAAACCTGATTGGAACCCCGGAGGAGTAAGCTGTGTAACTCTCCTGTGCCTCAGCACTGAAAAGCCCTTTTATTTTTGCTGGCATTTTTGCCATCTGCTTTTGGAGCCACCTTTGAATAGTACCTGACAAGAAGGAAGCCACAGTTCCCTATTCTGAATTACAGAGGGAAGGAATCAGGGAGTGAGAGCAATTCTGGTTAACAGGCTGTGTCATCATATCCTTCTGCGTGTTTCAGTCACCTCTTTTTAAGCATCAGCAGCAACAGCAGATCATTCTCTAAGTGAACAAGAGAAGGAATGGTTTACTTTTTGAAATCTTGCTGGCTCTCCAGATGATCTCATCTATGTAGTTAGGTTCCCAGTTTTCTTACGATGTGCATGTTTCGAAGACAGACCTCTTCTAAATGAGGATGTTCTCTCACACCTCAGGGGATGATTCAGAAAGCAAAAATCTGATTCACTAGGTTATGTTGTGTACTTAGTATAAATCATCCATTAGTATTTCAATTTAAGTGGTCTTTACAGAGCCATTCACAACTATAAAATGAGGCTTAGAATTAATTTATCAGGGATAATATCCTTTATCTCAGGACAAACAGTTATAGTAGGGGAGAAGCAGGTTCTACTGCATATTCTCTGTTTTTCTGGATCTTACATAAACTTTGCTGTCTTGACTGCATTGGCAAGCGTGCAAGTCCTAACATAGCAGAAGCAACCTCTCCCTGTGTGACTGTCAGCCCGCGACACAGTGGCCCTGTGACTGTTTGGATGTGTTTCTAGCACGGGTGGGAGGTGTAAGCTCCTAATGAGGAGGAAACCCTCCTTCAGCAACAGCACCTAAGGCAGGAGGTCCTGGCAAATACAGACACCGTGCACCTGACCTGTTGTGAAGCTAAGTAAATTCCACAGTGTTAAACAGAAAGATACATATATAAATAAATAGAAATATACATATAAAGATACAGATACATAAAATAGAAAGATACATATATAAATACAGTGTCAAGAGCTGGATTGGAGTGAACTTTTGATTGTTCTTCATTATGGATAATATTCCAGACAAATATTCCAGCCCTGATCATATTGCTGAGTGTTCTGTTATAATCATCAGAACTCTTGCAAATAAAGAAATACAGACAAGGATTATGAAATCTGATGTAGAGACTTGTGAAAAGAGAGATGTAATCCAGAATTTCTGGTTCTGCTGAACAACACAAGAGCTGGCAGTGAACTCCTGTGTGCAGAAAAGCTCCAGACCTTGGGCGCAGTGCCTGAAAAGGCCAGGCTGTACTTTGAACCTTGGGGAAAGTCTAAGTCAGCAGCTGCATTGTGCCTCTTACAGTAGGGCCAGTATAATGGGTATGTGTCCTAACCAAAAAAACCCACACATGCTTCAGTGCACAGGCTGGGCAGTGTTAGCTGGTGCAGGGAGTGGTTCTACCATGGGCAAGGACAGTGCATTTTCCCATCAAGCAAGGCCACCGTTAAGCAGATTTATTAGAATGCCTGCCATCAAACCTATGGTTTCATGGTGGGGTGTCTGTTCCTAGCACATTCATCTCCTCCTGCCTCACCACTGGTAATTTTACATTCCATAACCTCATTCAAACTTAATAACAGTGAAATAACCCATCAGCTTAGATGGTTCACTGAAACTGTTTCAATTTCCTTCACTCTTTCTGCAGCATTGTGTTTATTAGTTGTTGTATATAATAGTTAATATATTTATAGAGATCCATATAAACATGTAATATTAATCAGCTGTGCCATCTTTCTGGATATGTGCTAATACATGTAATATATAAGAGACAAAATAGTTTAGGCAGTGGACAAAAACCATTATGTTATAGGACAACTGGAAGAAAAATAACCATTTAATGGCAGCTATTTTTATCCTCTTTATCCTATTTCCCAATATAATTATTTCTAGATCAGTGTCCTCCTTTTTACATGCAGGCTTCTATGAATATACTGATTTTTTTCCCCTTTTGTTCTATTAATTTTCCCCAGTTTGTATCATTACCTCTTCTCCATTTCTCAGAAAAGCATTCATGGCATTTGAAAAAGTCTTGCTTAATGCTTATATTATTTTGTAAGCATATTATTTTCATTTATACATGTCAATATTGGTATTTCTAGTAGAATTTTAAACATGATTTCTCTATGCACACATTGCAGCTGTAGATAATAAGTTACAGATGCTTTTCCTCTCAGTTTAATCAGTGTGTTGGGTCACAGTGGCCCTAAGTCCTTCACATAAATTCAGCTTTCTAAAGTCTGAGTGCTTGAGGGAAAGATACTGGTTCCCTTTGAAATGCTTTGAGGTCTATTATCTTACTGTGCTTATTTTTTGAGTAATTTTTACCCAAAGTTTATGTGAATAGACTTGTCTATCACCAAACACTAAATTTGCTCCCAGGTAGCATTTGCTTTAAAAGCAGTGTTTGGAAAATGCTGCAGCAGTAATTTTACATTACCTCATGCTGTTGACTTGTGCCACCTTTTCTTGTGTCCAGTGAGTTCCATCCACCTTTATATGCCAGAAAATTTAGTGCCTCTCTGCAGACTGAGCATTTTACATCTTTGAAGCCTCTGCTTCTTGGAAAGATGCAGAGAATGTCTGTGTTTCTGGATTTTGTTGTCTTTCATGAATTTAAATATCAAAATCCATTGCAAAAACTCCTTTGTCTTTTCCTGTTCAAGGGCATTTATGATACTGCCTTCCTTGTCCTTCTTTCCTCATGTCTCTGCCTTACTGATTTAGATTATTTAGCTTGCAGAAGTCTGTTGATAATCTTAGTTTCTACAATGCCCAATACAATTGGATCTTGCGGTGCTTCTGCCCAACAGCCTTCATTGGCAGGGTAATGTTTATCTAATGAGGCTTTGAAAATTATTAATCAAATACCTCACAGGAATTGCCAGCTTTCCTCAATAAAAGTATTTTTTCAAATCAGTGGCAGATTTAACAGCTAAATTTTAGTCAAAAGTTCTTTCTGTGGAAGTATTGTTGAATGTCTGTCAATTCCAGCAGCCAAAGACTACCAAATAATTGCAGTTATCGTTGCCTGACAAGTAGATTTTGATCAACAGACAAATACACTCCTTTTACTAAAATTTCATCCCTAATGAAATATCTTCAGGCCTCGGTCCTCTTTGTTCTGCTTATTTTCTATTATGTCCAAAAAAACTTTTAAAAGTACATAATTGCTTTACTTAATCCGTTTACTAATATGATATTTTTACCATTTCTTTTGGTATGTCTGAGATGAGAAAAGGAGCGACATACTTTCTTAAAATCATTAAATAATTCAAGTTAGAAGGAACCTCTGGAAGTTACCTGTTCTAGCCCCCTACTCGGAGGGCAGATCCAGCTTCAACGTCAAATCAGTTAAGCTCAAATCTGCCTCAGTTTTGAGTGTTTCCCAGGATGGACTATCACGGCCTTTTTGGATAGTCTCTTCCAACGCTTGACCAATCTTCACATGAAGTTTTGTTTCCATTTCTCTAGCTGAGATTTCTGTTCTGGTAGTTTATATCTGTTCTGTTTTCTTCATGTTTAAACTAATGCATTAATACTGGTTACCAGAAAGTAAAGAAAGAAATCCAAATATTCTCAGCGCTTAGCAAAAAGTGTATCTAGAAATGGGAGAAAGGGTGTGTTTTGGTTTAGTTTTCCTATACTGCATCAAAAGCTAGTCCTGTCCTCAGTGAAACTCCTACTGTATGTGACACTCACGGTCCTTCCCCAGCCCCGGGATGTGCCCGGCACACCTGGACGCTGCCAGTGTGCACGAGGTGCCTGAAGTGCCACAAAGAGCAGAACTGCACAGCCAGCATCTGGCACTGTTTGGGTCCAGTCCATGGCTCAGAGTAGAGCAGAGAATGTGAAGTTACAGGGCAAAATGGGGAGGAATGGGCTGCAGTAATGCCAGTGTAGCGAGGAGCCTTGTTTGGGCCACAAGGCTCCCTCCGAGTGCAGGTGCCCAGCATCGCTGTGGAATGTCCTGCTGTGACCGAGGGACAGAAGGTGTTCTTAGAAAGAGCAGGAATAAAGCCCTGCTGGGCCAGGCCTGGGCACGGCTCTGGAACATGCACATCCCTGGAGCAGGCTGTGGTAGATGTAGATCTCTGGAGCAAGCTGTGGCACAGCACATCCCTGGGCACGGCTCTGGCACACACAGATCCCTGGGCACAGCTCTGGCACACGCAGATCTCTGGCACGGCTCTGGCACACACAGATCTCTGGCACAGCTCTGGCACAGGCAGATCTCTGGCACAGCTCTGGCACAGGCAGATCCCCGGGCACGGTGCGGGCTCTCAGAGTGCCCGCAGGTTGTACCCCCGCCCGTTTCCCTTGTCCTGTCTCCATCTGCTGGGAGCGGGGAGGCTGCAGGGCACGGCCCTGCGGTGCCCGGTGCCATCCAGGTGTGCTTCTGCACGCAGCTCCATTGTCATGGCATGCTAAATGGCTACAAGAACCAATTAAGGTCATTTGCTTGAGAACAATGTATTTTTTTAATTGAAATCCCTTTAAGTAGTCCTGTTTCCAGCTTTTTTTCCCCTATAATTCATAGGTGAAATGTTTTGGAGAGTAACAATCAAAATGAGATATACTGATTGCAACTATTAAGGCATTGTTGATTTTTATTAATTTAGTTTTGATTCAAAGCACTAATTGTATTAGTATTCATGTGCACTTACTAAACCTCCTACAAAAATACTTTGTTGCAATAGCAGTCTGTTAAGTTTAACAGTTTTGTTATGACTACATAGCAAATATTGTGGAATTTCACTGGTAAAATCCCTAAATTAGAGGCATTGATGCTTCAAAATTGTCTTAATAGAATGTGAATTTTCCATGCCCTTATCAAAGTTACTTTACTTTTTATGTCCATTATATATTTCCCTTTGCAAAGTTTGGTTACGTTCTTTTGTTTCTTTATTCACAATGTGCTGAATTCCTTTCTTGTTAGTACAGAGGAAAGTGGGTTTGACATCTTTAGCTCATTGGTTGAGCTTTCCCTGACTGTTATGCATGATTATTGGTGATCATATGCGCTGGCAGCACTAGAAATTCCTGACAGAGCAGCTGCTGGTCTTGAGGTTGACTTTTTTTGTGGTAAGCAGAGGCCCAGTTTGACTAAATGCAGAGAATCATTCAAGAAGAGTATCTTTGTGCCCTATTTTAATAAATGTATTTTCATCTGAGCAAAAACTATGTACACAGATGTTTGTTCAGCCCAGTTGTAGCGCTCTGAATATTTTAGTCCTTATTTCCAGAAGATGAACAGGCTACTGCTTAGGTGTTTTCTTCTATCTGAACTATGATCAAACTCAAGTTTTGATGTGCATTCATTATATAAAAATTTGTTCATTTTGGTCCAAAGTCATAAGAAATGNAGATCCCCGGGCACGGTGCGGGCTCTCAGAGTGCCCGCAGGTTGTACCCCCGCCCGTTTCCCTTGTCCTGTCTCCATCTGCTGGGAGCGGGGAGGCTGCAGGGCACGGCCCTGCGGTGCCCGGTGCCATGCAGATGTGCTTCTGCATGCAGCTCCATTGTCATGGCATGCTAAATGGCTACAAGAACCAATTAAGGTCATTTGCTTGAGAACAATGTATTTTTTTAATTGAAATCCCTTTAAGTAGTCCTGTTTCCAGCTTTTTTTCCCCTATAATTCATAGGTGAAATGTTTTGGAGAGTAACAATCAAAATGAGATATACTGATTGCTACTATTAAGGCATTGTTGATTTTTATTAATTTAGTTTTGGTTCAAAGCACTAATTGTATTAGTATTCATGTGCACTTACTAAACCTCCTACAAAAATACTTTGTTGCAATAGCAGTCTGTTAAGTTTAACAGTTTTGTTATGACTACATAGCAAATATTGTGGAATTTCACTGGTAAAATCCCTAAATTAGAGGCATTGATGCTTCAAAATTGTCTTAATAGAATGTGAATTTTCCATGCCCTTATCAAAGTTACTTTACTTTTTATGTCCATTATATATTTCCCTTTGCAAAGTTTGGTTACGTTCTTTTGTTTCTTTATTCACAATGTGCTGAATTCCTTTCTTGTTAGTACAGAGGAAAGTGGGTTTGACATCTTTAGCTCATTGGTTGAGCTTTCCCTGACTGTTATGCATGATTATTGGTGATCATATGCGCTGGCAGCACTAGAAATTCCTGACAGAGCAGCTGCTGGTCTTGAGGTTGACTTTTTTTGTGGTAAGCAGAGGCCCAGTTTGACTAAATGCAGAGAATCATTCAAGAAGAGTATCTTTGTGCCCTATTTTAATAAATGTATTTTCATCTGAGCAAAAACTATGTACACAGATGTTTGTTCAGCCCAGTTGTAGCGCTCTGAATATTTTAGTCCTTATTTCCAGAAGATGAACAGGCTACTGCTTAGGTGTTTTCTTCTATCTGAACTATGATCAAACTCAAGTTTTGATGTGCATTCATTATATAAAAATTTGTTCATTTTGGTCCAAAGTCATAAGAAATGATATAAAGAAGTTTAAGCTATATAGAAAATTACATTGGTCTTTCATTGCCTGGTGCTGAATTTTTCAGTTTATTTTTATTTTAACAGTCAAATAAGTTGGATGTTATATAATCAACTGAAATATAGATTGCCTTAATTTATACCTGTTTCTTGACATACTCAGCAAAAAAGCCTTGGTTTCAAGGCCAGAAATTTCCATATGCATCAAAATTGAGTTTAGAATTCTAATGTGTTTCAAGAACTCATACCAACTATTACAACTTACCTCAGCTGGCTCTACCCAGGTACAATAATATGGTTATGAAAGAGCTACAAAGTCTGTAGAATTTGCTCTCTGAAGGACATAATATCTTTTCATAAGGAGAGGATCTTCATGACTTCAAAATGTAAGAAATACCTATTTACTGACTGAGCAGGAGCTTTAAAATGAGGTTTTTCTTTGAAGGACTGATGACTTAGGCTATGGAGGTTGATTTTTTTCGGTGTAATGTTACAGATTCTCATTCATGTAACTATAGAAGAGAACAAAAGATTAAAATGACCAATCAGTATTCAAAAAGCAATTATTCTAGGTAGAATGACTGCTATTCAACATCTGAAAAATACATGATTGAAGTATAACAGCTTTTCTAGAACTATGTATTTTGTTCAGGAATTCTTTAATGAAGGAGAGCTCATCCCTTCTCTAATGCAAAGCATGAACTGTGTTTTGAAGTCTGGTTACTATCTCTGTTATCTCCTTTATATATTATTTACAAAACTTAGGATAACCCTCTTGAGATATGATGCAGATCAGCCAGGTGTGAAGGGGTAATGGCTGCAGATACTCCTGTTCTCCAAGAGACTCTTTATCGACTGATTTTTGGTTTTGCAGAGTGTAATTCATACATGTTATGCTGGGAGTGCCACTGAAAATTGTTGACAGCTTGAACTTCTGTGTCAACAAACAGCAGCATGTGTGTCCAGTGCTGAGCTGTGCTCACTGGACAGTCATTTATCTTTGGCAGATGCAGAAGTATCGAAACAGAATCCTAACAAAGATCTGTTGTGTGTTCCCCGTTTCTAGGAGTGGTTCAGTGTATACTACAGGGGTGGGTATTTTCTCCCTCTCTGCAAAACTTGCCCCATCTAAACTGGAAACTCTCTTTGCATAATTCCTAAAATCTTGTCATTCCATTCATCAAGCAAAGATTCAGTTTAGTGATTACCTTGCTGGCAATGTTTAAATAATCTAAGAAAAATGTGTTTAGGAAGCTTTTCTGATCTTTTGACTTCTACTAAATCTTATTACCAATTTTCCATTATTACTAATTTTTCCAATAAAAAATGAGTCTCTAAAATTCTTCCATAATCATAGCACAAATAAATCATTCAATGAAACATTAAACATTAAACTTAAATGTGGTTCAGTAAAGTCATTATCTGATGTACAATAAAAATGTATGATAATGATTTAACTTGCAGTCTGTGGAGTCCTTTTAGGAACCACCTTGTCTTTTTCAGTACAACTCTACCAAAAGTATTGGGGGGTGATAATTGTTTTCCTCTAATCTTTTTAATTATTTGGATGGCAATTGGGGCATAAAATACCTAAATTTCTTGAATATTGCCAGTGATAACTGAGGAAGAAAATCAGATATTTTGAACAGTTCTGATAGTGCATAAAGCTGTGATTAAAACTAAAAAGAAGGCTGCAGGTAGACAAAAATAAAAGTTTAATCCTTCTTGTTTACTGTTCTATGGAAGGTTTAATCCCAAATTCTTACAGGGAGGAAGGGAGAAAAGAGGAATACCAGATAGGTACTGGGAGATTGTCTTTAATTTTTATTTTTTTTAATGCCATGTATATTAAGACGCACAACGTGACTTCCAAATAAAGGAAAAATTTCCATATTGAATCACAATGAAATTAATAATTGGAAAATTAATAATTGTTTAGACCTATTAAAAACATTCCTCCTTTTCTCAATGTTCTCATCTCCAACAGAGTGTAGTAGAGGAGCTCATTTGCAAACTTATTAGCACAGTAATACATGTAATCTTCCAGGAACTAAGGTTGTTAGAAAGTTCAGTAGCGTGTGGCCTGATCTGAAGTCTGTTGAAGTGTTTCTCATTTGAGAATGTGGATTAACCCTAAACATATCATTTAGAAGTAAATTCCAAAAATTCCAAGTTCCTTTTGGTGCAAATCACCTTAAAGCCTTCTGTTTGTTCCCAGACAAAAGAAAACAGCTTTCTTGAACTTAAGCCCTTCAGTTACAGTGATATTAAATGGGAATTTAAGTAAATATTTTACATAAATTTATTTAGCAACGTTATGACTATCTAGTTTTGGATAATTCATGAATATGCCCTCCAAATTGCACATATAATGCTACTATGTTAAAGGAACTAAAACTAATTACGTTATTTTGCATGTGAGAGACACAGTCCTGAACAAAGGAGCCTTTCCCTTCTAAATCTAGAACACTGTGGTGTGTTCATATATCCTGAGGACTAACAGCAATATTTTGAGTGCCTTCAGGTTTCAAAAATCATTAATACTTTTTTCTAAATGTTACAGTTATTTGGATGTGGAAATCAAAATTAAATATCAACCATCCCTTAGATGCCAGTTAACTATTTATTCATATTAACAGCTATCAAAAACCTTGGCCCTAAGAGAAGAAAGTATTTTTTATCATTGAGAATTTTTTTACCTCAATTAAAATTTCTGTACATTTGTTTTCATGGGACAAGTTCCATAAATCATAACTCAAGAAAAAACTACCCCTAAAGTAATCAACTTGGAATCCTCAAAGCAATCATCTTACTTAAAAAGGTTTTGTTCAATATTTGAATTTGATTCTCCTGATCATTACAAAACCTCCAAATCTGTTGCTTAGAAAAAATAAGGTAAGGCTTCCCCTACTGGTCTGTTTTCTTACTTTAGTAATGCAAAAAGGTTGAGCTATGAATGTTTGGTGCACATAGTTTTCCTGCCATTATATTAATGACTTTGAATGTAAAACAAAAGTGAAGTTCCAGATGTCAAGAACTACAATTCCAGTTCTTGTATCCATTACTGGATTGCTGATGCACTGCCATCCCTCCCTTCCCCAGTTCATGGTCGCTCAACAGTGTCCAATTCCAAGGGTCGCTTCTCTCCCGGGCGTGACTAGGATGGGGCCCACTTCTAAGTGCTAAAGGTGCCATGTAAGTAACAAAGCTCATTAATGTGCTCAAGATGAGCAGAGATTTACTAAATTCTAGGTGCAGTTATATCATCCCAAGATTACTAGAGGTACATAACGACTGTTTATATCAGCAGATAGTGATGGAACGTGAATATGTGGACACTTTTCTAGTACTCTGGAGCAGAATATGTTGTTTCAATATCTTTTATTAAAAACACTCTTGTTACTCGAGAGCACTGCTTAGACCACATATCTTTTTCTTGATCATAGGAAAGTTCAACAGCAGAGATTCACCAGCAAAAATTCCTCACTTTTGGGTTTATAAACTGGAATAGAATTGCCCCTTGCTGGCAATGCACAAAACCTGCAAACATTTATTTAGATCTGTAAAGTTATCCTTTTGTCTGATGATGGGCAGCAACTTTTTTGGAAGCAGAAATTTCACTTATGGCTGCCAGAAGTATCTATGGTTGAGAAAGATGAGTGGAAAAAGTGAGGCTTTCCAGGTGAATGTGTAGGACGAGAACCTGACTTGGAATGGTTAACACTTTCTTTGGGGAGCATCAGAAATTTCTTCTCTCCCTTTTTCCAAGTGAGAATAAGAAAACCCTTGGAAGGGAAAGCCATACATTATAACTAGGGTACCTGAAGGGTATGCATTTCATAATCTTCCTTTGTAAAACTGAAACATCATTTTAAAAAGGTGTTTTGTTTTTTTTAAAAAGGCACTTAACTCCATCACACAAAGTTTGAACAGTTTTCTGCTGCCTTTTGCTTTTAACTTCCACTCCAAACAGCAAATGTGGTCTCTTTATCAAACTTGGTGGACAGGCAACTAAGAATTAGGAAGCTTGTTAACCCCAGTTCATTGCTAAGTGGTTCACCAGTCTTCTATGTCCTTCTGGGTAACACACTTTATTTTTTTGACAGCATTTTAGTCTGAAGTGTTGGCTGAGTGCTCATGTACACGCAGATGCCATTTAGCAGCTTTTGTCCCAACTTTAGTTCTCAAGGCTTTCAACCAGATTTCCGTGGCTGGAGACACAAGGTCCCAGCTCAGTCATGTAGCACGAGGTGGAGGGGACTTCTGGAAAACAGTTTCTTCCATTGCATCAAATCTGTCTGATAGGAGCACATTCCCATACTTTTTTCCAATTTACAATATCATTTTATGATCTGAAAGAGACTTTGCAGGGGGAAGTAAAGAGGGCAATGGTGGGTATGTAGCTCTGGCAGCAGGGAGGGATGGAGGGATGCAGAAGCCATCCTTGCACATGGCCCATCAGCCAGCCACAGCTCCCAGGGCAGATCCTGATGAGAAAGATGCCCTAGTACATACGCTTCTTTCAAAAAAAACCAAAGTCCAATGATAACAAAGTAACTTTCTTATTAGTTTGTAAATTGAATCTGAAGATATGCATGTTATTACAGTGTCACCTCTTCCTTTTTTTTCTGGTTTTTTTTTCTCCCCTGGAGACATCATTTGGTATAACACGATCACAAGAAAACGATGATTAAATGAATGTAATCAAATCATTGCAAAAGACATTTTATTTTGAAAGTAGTGAAACCAAATGAAAACTTCATTTTGTATGGTGAAGGCTTTATAGCAAAATTTGGGAACATTCTGGTTTTGAATTCGAGAGGCTTCAATGGAATATAAGTTCTGGGTGCAAGACACTCTACTTTTTACTTACTTCAAATAATATTTCCAAATAATCCATTGCTTCTTAGCATCTCAAAGTTGGCGTGATTTCTAAACAAAAAGAAAATACCTGTACCACCCGGGCATGTTGTCCAGCCATGCTGAAGACAAAGAGTTGGATTTCGTAAAGAAGGCTGTTTGGGTGCTTTGACGGTACAGTCAAATGTTTACCAGAATTATTTAAAGGCAATTTAGACAGCAGTATCTACTTCCCACTGAGTTTCACTGAGTCACTTCTGTAAATCCCATATGTATCTTCTTCATCTTTAGGCACTTCAAGTATCTGGCCCAAGGGCAGTGGAATCTAAGAGGATTTCTGTTAGCGCTATAGGCAGACTTCTGTTTTCTGCTAGTGAGAGAGCCACAGTTTTAAGGCTAATCCTCAAATTAATAAGAATTTCAACCTTGGAGACTGTTGTTCAATGGGGATATTAAAATTGTTTGTGACATTTAGTTAGTGTGACCTGTTAGAAACACCTGTGCATATTACTTTTCACTAACATAATTTTGTGAGAAATGTAACCACAACTGCAGTACTTTCATTAGCTTTCCTTTTTCTCAGTTCTCTTTTTCTCTCTTTCAGAAATTAAATTATTAAACATTCCTGGCTGAATACCAATTCTAATATTCTGTAAAATTAAAAAATCATAAATCAGAGTAAGTATAGCTGTTTCCTTGTAGGAACAGAATTTTTAAAGTAAAAAACTCCTACAGAATCAAAGACACAANAAGGTTTTCTACCTTTTTAAGCTTCCACAGTAGCATGCATTAGGGAGGAGGAAAGCCCCCATTGCAATGTATCCAAACAAGCATCTAAACCATTGGATGGGTTTATTTAACAGAAGACTCATATAAGCAACACAATAGGAAACATCTTCATATCCAGTCTGTTACACTGACATGCCAGAACACTGAAAGGGTGAATGAACAGTGTTTTTGTTTTCTGGTCTCAACTGATGTTACCATTTGTTTTGTTTGATATTATTCAACTGAATGCATGGAAGAGGATTCCAAATGCATCACAGAATATGTTAAATCTGTGTGCAGTATATGCCTGGGTTCATAATAAATACAAACCTTGAGTCTGAAAAAGGGAGACAGGACTGAAGGATAAGATTGGTGGGAGTGCTGGTATGGTCTCAGGCCAGTACTACTTACTCAATTTTTTAAGCACCTATTCTTATAATGAATCAATTCATATAAAACCCAGAAACTCGTAGCCTTAGCATGAATACTTTAATGTTGGGTTTTCAGGCTAGGGAATTTTCTTTATTATTAATCATTAAGCATGTTTAAGGTATCATTTCATATAAAACACTGAACATTATCTATGGCTTGTTGGTACTTGCATTTCAGTAAGGAAATGCTGTTTGCAAGATTATTAATGACAAGGTAACACATAAATTTGCAAGCAGGTGAGTACACCTGGTAAATACTTGGATTCTTTGCAGGAGGTTTTGGGAGAATCTATTAAGGAAATGAAAGAAAAGACAGGTAACTTCAGTGATGTAGCTAAATTAACTGGAAGGTGTAAAGGGTGAACACATAAAGCAACAGCACCGTCTAGTTCATAAGTGAGCCAGTAGGATTTTTTCTGCATATGAATACATAAAACAAGGTGATTAAAGAGTCATGATTGTAAAATACTTTATTAGAAGAAATAATAATATATTAACCACTTGCAGATAAACAGAGTTGTAAATGATTTACCAATTGCAAACAAAGTGTGGAGGGGAGTCTACTGAAATAGCTTATGGTGATACAGAGCAGGAGCGAGTGACCCTGTTAACTCTGGAAAGCAGCTACTGGATGCTTAGGCCCAAAAGAGATTCTCTTTTCTTTTTTTACTTCCTCTGCTCTAGTTTTTTAACATGAATTGATTGACCATTTGCTGCTTTACCAAATGAGTCTGTGGCACTGTGACACATTCTGGAGATCATTAGTAATAAGATGACACTCAGCTCTAACTTTTTATCTAATCCCGATCTTGTAGCTCTCATGTTAGCTAAGTATTAGAAGATTCTGGGTAAAAGTGAAATAGCTGTAACTTATTTGGACTAAACTAAGCCTTTCTCTCTCCTATGTGCCCTTACATTTAAACAAAATCCTTGGTTAAGAAAAATACTAAGGTGGAATAGAGCAAGTTGCACCATCTTTGTCTGAGCAGGTTGCAACATACTGCAGATTTAATGTCTTCGTGGACTTAAATGTTCTGCTGTCTTTGGTCGCCAGGGTTTCCTTCTGATATGCAAGATGAGACGGGAGCACTGCAGTGGTTTCCAGGGCAAATACTTGTCTTGTACTTTGCCATCTACAGGGCAACTGCATATTGGCCTAAAGCTACAAGAACAAGCTGCTGGACTTCCACGCTTGGGGCTGATTTGACCAGACACAAGGAGATCTAGACTGTCAGTCAGAGGGCACTATTGATCCTGGCACATGTCTGTCTGCTAATCTTAGCGCTTAATAACTTAAAAGGCCTGTCTGAAATGGATTAGTTTACTTGGTATTCTACCAAGAGTGATAAATAAAACTCAGCATTGAAAGAAACTGATTGCAAGAACAGGATTTTTAGTACAAAGCACAGTATTTCCACTGTACTTATTTTACCGAATGAAAAAGAATTTGACTTATCCTGCATCAGAATGTATATACGAGAGTTGACATTTTCATAAGGCCGTTGCTGATTGCATGGAAGCAACACACTCCATTCTAGCTAATATAATCTATTTTGGTAACAGACATTTGGGTCAATCTGTTCTCATAAAAATTCTTAATAAACACATTCTTTCTCTTGGCCCATGCAGTCCAAATAGATGGGAAAATGGAAACCAAATGGGCAAGATAGAAGCATTGCATCCTTATTTCCAAAATATGTTGTTATTGTTTACAACTATATAGTATGAGGACTATAAAAATAAATATTAGTTTTTATTGTGGTCTATGAAGTTTCAGGGCACAATTTCAAAACTCTATTTTCTGAGTCAAAGAATAAAAGCTGCTGTTTCTGCAGACAGATGGCTAAGCATGTAGTTATCCTGTCTGCATGTGCAAACAAAGATTATTGCAGTCTCACAGCCTGCACCTTGCTTTCAAACTTTGGCCTTCATTTTATTTAAAAAGCTGTTTATCAAATCATATAGGAAGTTGATTTCACTGGGCCTCTTTTTTCACAAGGGTTGTAGAATATAAATGAGTTAGGGTTATATTCTGAAACCATTTTATCTTATGGCAAGATTTAATAGGAAGTACATGTAATTAAAATTAAGACTTAATTGCCAACTTCTAATCTACTCTAATGCTTACATATTGGGTTATCCTAGAGAGTGCTAGCATTGGATTTTTCAATAAATGAAAAATAATATTGCATTAAAAATATTTAGCAATTACTGCACAGTTGTTAGATTTAATAACCTAACCAGTTTTGCTAAAATTATTCAAATAATTTGAGTCTGTAATACATTTCAAACTACTCAGACCAATCTGTGAGCTTGAAGAGTCAGTTCCTCAAGCATCATCAAACAGCTTGTGTCGTTCCACACTTTATAAAAGACAAATAAATCCTTCATGAAGGCCTTGTCTTCATGAACAAGAAGATGCACTGAAGAATTGCCCTGTTAGATATGATAATCAGAGAGCCGAGGGAAATAGTTCCAAGGACTCTGGAGTCTGGTGTGTGGTTGTGTGTGTGTTGGCTTGGGGGTTTCTGGTTTGGTTTCTGTTGTTTGTTGTTAGGAGTTTGGATTTGGGGTGTTTTTTTGTTTGTTGTTGTTGCTGTTGTTATTTTGGGTGGGTTTTTTGTTTGTTTTTTCTTTGGGAAGGCGGACTTGTAGAAAAAGCACCTTCTTCCTCATGCAGAAAGAATTCCTCTTTTCTGGAAATCAGGTATTTGGTTTCTGATAAATTCACCAGGAAAATCAAGCCTTGGGATCATATCAGATTCTAGGGAAAGTGATGTCTGTCCATTATGTGATTTGTACTAAGAAATATCACTAACAGTCGCTGATCAGGAGAGCTTCACAATTAGAGAAACTGTTAAGATGCTTCTCAGGAAAACATTCCTGTACCAGAGCCCATTATCAAGTATAAGTGTTTTACTGTTAATAAAAAACCTTGAAAATGGTCCCAATATATGCATGTATGATGCCCAATGCTGTTGCCACAGAACTTGTGTGTTCCTAAATCCCAATTTTAAGCCTTTAAGTAATAGAAACTCAGTTTGGCTCTGAGATTCATTTTGCCAAGATCATGATTTTCTGAGATATTTGAATTAAAAAATCCTGGGACCTGAAATTCTGGTGTTAGCATGAAGGGGGGGGGAAAAAACCCCAAAAACCCCAACATTAATTCCCCTATATATTCTGCTTTGCATGACAGGCTGGGATGAGAAAATAGGGGAGGGGGAGTTTTTCTAATGAGTAATTTGGTGAATCCTCCTTTATTCTGAAGTCCTGTTGATTTTTTTGTCTGGAGGGCTTTTTTTGGGCTGACCACTAAAAGTTCTAGCATAAATCTATGTAAAAATCATTGTGTCATATTGTCCCATGATCAAGGCAGTCCACAAACAAATACAAATGGAATCAAGTCTTTCCAGGGACAGAGGAGCGGGGTGTCCTAATTGTGTTAATGAGCTGCAGCTCTGCCGTGCCGGGGCTGCGGGAAGGGCAAGGCAGGGCAGGGCAGGGCTCGGCTCGGCTGGGCCCGGCCTGGCCTGGTTCGGCTCGGCTTCGCTCGGCTTCGCTCGGCTGGGATCGGTTCGGTTCGGTTCTGTTCGGCTCGGCTCGGCTCGGTTAGGTTCCGTTCGGCTCGGTTCGGTTCGGTTCGGTNGCTTTGCTGCAGGTTTCCTCAGTGCTAATTCAGTTTTTTAGCGTTTTCTAATATGCACTCCAAAGGAGTGCCAAAGTGGAAATGCAGCAGTGGTTCTGTGCGTTTCGCCTGCGCTCAGCCCGGTCTCCTTGGAAACTGCCGAGGGGAATGGGATTGGCGCGGCCCCCGCTGGATTGCCGGAGCCGTGGGCAGCTCCCGGCGCCAGGCACCTCAGAGGCTGCACAAAGTGAGTAGCACAAAATGATTCACAGTTGAAGAGTTCTTTATTTTTGAAGGAAGCCACGTGAAGAGGTGCATCTGCAGTGCCTTGGAAGTTTGTCTGGAATGAGTAATGGATTGAAAATTTCACCTTTGTAGAACCCATGGTGTTTTGGGGGTTTTCTCTTCTGTTGGTTTTGTGGGGGGGATTTTCCCTCCCCATGGACACTTTTAAGTCTTCATTTAATGTCTGGAGCTATGCCTTCCCCCTCCCCACCCCACCCCGTGGTGATATCTATAATAGGACTTGTGTCTGACAGGAAGGAGCAAAAAAACTCACAAAGCACTAAACTAAAAAAACTCCATACACGCCAAAATCCCATAGTGAAAACAGATCCATTTAAGAAACTATTTATTGTTGCAGGATATGATCTTTTACTTTATATTGTCAGAGGAAGAGAAGGAATTCACATCCTTTGAGCTGCTTGTATTCATCACCTTTTTTATGACTTAGGAGTTTATATCAAAATTACTTAATAGCCTGTCCTGCTCACATTGATGACTTCATGAATACTGATGGGCTGCAGAGTGGTGCATTCAATACCCTTCATTAAACTTGCCCTACATTTTTTTCAACGGTGTAGGAAGACCTTTTGTGTTTCAACAAAATATTCATTGATAACTAAGGCCTCCTGATGTCAGATTGTCTCTGTTACTTTTGAGAAAAGCAAATTGTACAGCATAAAGCAAAAATCACTGTCTCAAGAAAACCTTTAGAAAGTCATGGATGATAACGTAGTTCCCCTGTGCATTGGTGTTGCCTTCAGTATCTAATGTTACTTGACTTTCATTGCCCAAAAAATACCTGATCCTGGTGAAGAGTTTTTATCACATTGCAGAGAGATGATGGCCCAGGTTACTCTAAGATGCTTAGGTGATTTTATTAGGAGGAAAGAATGGGTATGAAGTAAAATTACTGTGCCACTTAGAGATATGTTTAGTATCTTTATTTTTCAGTTGCTTCTTTTTTAGGAGTAGCATTTAATTTTCATTCTTGAATGACTCCAGTGTTCTTTTCAGAATTGTTGACTTTTTTTCAATTCAGAAAATAATGGCTAAGGTACATCTTCACCTCCATGCTCAACCCTGACAGCAATGAATGGCAATAGAACAGGTTGCTGAGCAGCTTTTGCAGTCCCCACCTTTATGAGCTCTCAAGACTGGGTTGGATAAAGCTCCGAGTGATCGGAGCTGACCCAGCTTTTAGCAGGAGGTTGTGCTAAATGACCACTGAGATCTCTTGCAGCCTGAATTATTATCCTGTGCTATGAGCCACCTCTAGGAATGCTGGGTCTTATTTCCAGCTAATGTTTGTCTGGCTGTAGCTTTTAGTCCTTGGTTTCCATTAGTTTTTTTCCTGGCAGGAGCCCGTTTGTACTCGGTGCCCCTCTCGTTGGAAGTGAATAGTTAAATACAACAAGCAGGTAGCTCTCAGCCTGTTCCCAGACAAGCAGCTACACTTGGTTTGTCTACCCTGGAAGTCATTTGCTCCATTTTGCCCTGGACAAGAAAATGTGAAATATGCAAAATATGTAAAATTTTTTTGTAATGCATACATTGAAGCTGGATGCAAAATTCCCCCTTTGGAGTTTTCAGTGTTGCCCACTGAAGTCTCCTCTTGCTTCCTATTTCAAGGTGGTAAAAAATATTCTAGGCCAAGCTCTGAAGAAGAAATATACTGATCAAGTAATTTTCTTTGCAACTTTTAAAATATTTGCTTATTGTGTGAAAAATGAATACAAACTTCTGTCTTATTTCTTACATATCTTTCTCACCAGCTGGGCAGTCAGACATGAAACCTGGACAGCCAGACAGCGATACCTGCAGGGCTGCTCCAACCTCCCAGCTCACCTGTAGCTCTATCCCTCATTCCTCCAAAGCAGGAAACCCCAGGAGCTGAAGGGCTCACTCTCCAGAGCAATCAGCTGCATTTTTCTGGATGTGGTACAATACTAATTGCACTTATTTTTGATGTCTTGCACAAATGACATTTATTACATGTAGGTGATTACATTAATCAAAAATTTGTAATCTTTGGAAAGAATAAAAGCAAGCTTTTAGTCCAGACCAATAGTCTCAAAAATCATTTAGCTGGGAATTACATATTTTCCTATACTTTAATTTGTCAGACTGTTGCAGCAGGTTTCTGTGATGTTGCCAAGAACTGAAGTTGGGCATCTGGACTGTGGTTACCTGATTCATCCCTCTTGGCCTTTTTTGTGTGGGTACAACATTGCCTCTCTTTTAATCTCCTGGAGTTACTCCAGTTTTCCATGATTTATTAGCAAATGAACTTCAGCAGACAGAAGAGTTCCTCTGCCTCCTCTCCTTTGGTACTCTTTGGGGGTTTTTGTTTGTGGTTTTCGGGAGCTTTTTCTTTCCCCCTGCTAGGTTTTCTGATTTTTATAATGTTTATCCCTGGTGAGCTTTCCTTAACATCATTCCTAATAACTCACTGTCAACCGATTATTTTGTCTTCTTCCTGTGCAGCAACTACCCTGAGTGGTTTATTTGTTTTCCTTATAAAGCATTACTGTTTGTACTTTTTAAAATTGTATCTGTAATTATTATGCTATGAATTAAATAATTTGGTGTTGTATATATACCACAGCTGTTTTTTTCTCCTTTATATGGAGTTTCTACTTTTCATGAAAAAACCCTCCAAAATTTATTACAAATTAAAAATTACAGAATTTACTTAATCTTAGCAGTTCAACTTTCTGGGAGAAGATTCTAAACTTAAACTGAGACAGAGTGGATTGAGATGACTATATTTCTTATTTCAACTTGAATAATAGAGCTTATTAAAAGTTCTTTGTGCCACAAATCCTAAAATCAACTTGAAAATTAAGAATATGTTTAAGTATCTTAAGATTTGCTGGGCTAAAGACACTATCTCTGCTTTATCTGATCAATTTTTCATGCCTCATAACTTTTAATTTACATTACTTACTATCTCCTTCACTTTTTTATTAATTCAATTTGCACCTTCACCTGATCACTGAAATGACATTTTCTCTTTCTAGTACTACCATAAATTTGGAACTTTTAGTATTCTGGTCTTTCGAAACCCTTAATTTTGCAATCTTTTTGCCTGTTACATGTATTGGTTCAGGCTGCTCCATTCATCTTTCTTTCTCATGGAAACTTTATTCAATATTATATAAATTTACATCATTAGCTTCATAACAACCATCCCACAAAGTTTCCCTCTTTGTAAGAACTACATAATATTTCTTGCACTCTCCCCCCGCCCACTTAAATATCTAGTCTTCCTAGATATTAAATTTAGCAAACTGAACAAATATTTAACTTTGCTTAGTTTGTAGTATTGCCTTTATAACTTCTCTCTTCTATATTTGTAATTCTGTAAAGTGCTGATGCTTGTGGAGAATTCCCTAATGGTGTCTCAAGGACCTGGAATGTTGCTCAGTGCTCTCTGCGGTGGATGTTGCACTGTTCCCACTGGGATTCTGACACGCAGCAGCAGCAGGTGTGCTGTGCCAGGAACCCCTCGGCCCATCGTGTCCCAGCAGCAGCAGCAGGTGTGCTGTGCCAGGAACCCCTCGGCCCATCGTGTCCCAGCAGCAGCAGGTGTGCTGTGCCAGGAACCCCTCGGCCCATCGTGTCCCAGCAGCAGCAGCAGGTGTGCTGTGCCAGGAACCCCTCGGCCCATCGTGTCCCAGCAGCAGCAGGTGTGCTGTGCCAGGAACCCCTCGGCCCATCGTGTCCCAGCAGCAGCAGCAGGTGTGCTGTGCCAGGAACCCCTCGGCCCATCGTGTCCCAGCAGCAGCAGGTGTGCTGTGCCAGGAACCCCTCGGCCCATCGTGTCCCAGCAGCAGCAGCAGGTGTGCTGTGCCAGGAACCCCTCGGCCCATCGTGTCCCAGCAGCAGCAGGTGTGCTGTGCCAGGAACCCCTCGGCCCATCGTGTCCCAGCAGCAGCAGCAGGTGTGCTGTGCCAGGAACCCCTCGGCCCATCGTGTCCCAGCAGCAGCAGGTGTGCTGTGCCAGGAACCCCTCGGCCCATCGTGTCCCAGCAGCAGCAGCAGGTGTGCTGTGCCAGGAACCCCTCGGCCCATCGTGTCCCAGCAGCAGCAGGTGTGCTGTGCCAGGAACCCCTCGGCCCATCGTGTCCCAGCAGCAGCAGCAGGTGTGCTGTGCCAGGAACCCCTCGGCCCATCGTGTCCCAGCAGCAGCAGGTGTGCTGTGCCAGGAACCCCTCGGCCCATCGTGTCCCAGCAGCAGCAGCAGGTGTGCTGTGCCAGGAGCCCTCGGCCCATCGTGTCCCAGCAGCAGCAGTGCTGTGCCAGGAGCCCTCGGCCCATCGGTAGGTATGCTGTACCTGGGAATGGGCATACCTGAGGTAAACTGCCCGGTCTATATTCTGTGGCAGCTCACTTGGGGCCGGTTTATGAAGATTTAGGCTCTTAACTCATTTCAAAATCAATGCGATCTGGACATCAGGAAGTATTCTTTAAAACTTATATGTCTAGATAGAGTTTAAACATTTCCCCTTTTTTCAGTCCCTTATTCCTACCTCAGAGATTTACTTGTGAATATTAAGTGTTAAAATTTTGTGAGGCAGCACTGAAACACATCCCCCAGATAAAAAGCTGCAGTGCCAGGTGGCTCTCAGACAGAAGGATTGTTTACCAAAGGATTCCATAGGATATTAGCCTCTGCTTGTAGCAACAAGTCCCTATGGCTATGTGGGAAACATGAGGATGGAACAGTACTTAAGAGATGGTGTTTTGAATATGCCAGCTAGGCTGGGAAATTGTCTCCTTTAGTGTGTCCCCAGTTAGCAAAAATGAGCAGAGTTAGAAACAGAGGGCAGGCTGTGACTGACTCCAGTCGTCAGCTCCCATTAGGCAGCTGCAGGATGCTCACACTTGCATCAGTTCAGCTCTGCATCTCAGGAAACATCCCTGTGACAAACTGGGGGACAGAGAGCAGCTGGAACAGCTGCTGCTGGGTACAAACCACCACAACACCGCTCCCCAAACCGAACCAAAACCCCACCCTCAAACCAATGAATGCCCCAATGTCTGATTGTGCTGAGGCTCCTTAGAGGCCCCATGCTGGGAACCTCAATCTTTGCCTGGCTGGATTTGTGTCAGAAAGGGCAGGGCTCCTTCGTGCAGCCCCTCTCGAGGACAGAGGGCGTTGGAATGCAGCGGGTGGTGACTGGCTTCAGAAGGCAAGATCTGGTTTTCTGAGGAAGTAGGAATCAAAATGGAAATACTGTTCCTTGTCTCTGGAGTTTCTGAGGTGAAGCAAGGTTTTTCCTCCCTTTCACCTGAAATTAGGCAAGTTATTTACTGCATCATGCTAAGTAAAATATATTTCAGATACTGAAATAGTTCAGAAGCTGTTTGCTATTCATTTTTCCCTTTCTGTAAGCCACTCTGAAGCCTGCTTTCAGTTAACATATCTGCATTACAGATGTTTTTCTGGACAAGAGTATCTGCAATACAAGAAAAATCGAACCGCCCAGACTTTCTAGAAGTCTAATTACTCCTTCATATGCCCAGGCAAGCAACGTTGGTCAGGCTGGTGTTTGGGGAGGTTGTTTATCATCGTTGTTGTTGTTTTGTGAGTTTTTTACTTCCCTGAAAACACACACACCTGACTGTTAGATTGATGTTCAGAAAATACTTCATTTAAATTATGCAAGTACTTCTTGAATTTATTGTTAAAATCTATTAAAATAAATGTTGAAACTTGCTAATAGAATGAACAAAGGAACCCTGCCTTCCCCTGCCTTTCTTTCAGAAGTTGTACTCAGACTAGTAATAATCTACAGTAGCTTAAAATTCATAAAACTACTTGTGCTTAAGTAACCTTATTAGATATTTTAATTTGAAATTCATAACTTAGAGTAAGGAGCAGGCATTATTTTGTAGGATGTAGGAAAGCTACACGATTCAAACTTCACTACGTTGTGGTAGCTGTGCTGGCTGAAATTGGACTGCTGGTGGGTGCTGAGGTCTGATTTGGGATATCTTTGCCTGACTCAGGCATAGTCAAGCATGAACCTGGAAAGGAATTCAGACAATTCCTTCAGTCCATTGATGCATATTGCTGGAGCCACTGAAAGAGACCACCTGCAGATAATTTACCAGAGCTTGGTCCCTTTCTGCCCTTTTAATAAGGAGACAACATCTAACATGTGTTGCTAACATAGCAGTGTTGACTTTTTTCCTGGGGTCAACGTAAAGACAAGAAATTCAAAGCAAGTACTTCAGAATTTGGTTACGTTTGGGGGTTTTGGTATGGTGGTTGTTTTGGAAATGGTTGGAATTTTGCTATGTTGAAGAATAATTAACGTCTTCTCAAAGCTGAACCCAACATCATCCTTATCTGAAATTTTAGATTGTCACTACTCTTGAATCTATTCATTCTTCTAAGATGTAGATAGTTTTGTCAGTAAAAAAAAAGGAAAAGTTGAAGTGCAGAACCCCAATGGACGATGGATTCGTTTACTTTTTTTGTCTCGTGCTTAATAAGAATCTGTTAGCAGATTTAACCTTGGAGGCTGAGATTAAGCCTGATGTACTGCATTGAATATGCACAAGCAGTTATCAAATGTGTTTTGTTTGTGATAGGCTCAGAGCCAAAAGTGAAATGGATGAACTTGGAAGAGATTGTTAACATGCTGCACTTAGCAGTAAATGTACTTACTAATGTATAATATCTTTGTACATATCTTTATTTACATGAAGTGTTGAAATATCCAAGAATTTGACAGAAAAGATACTAATTTAAATTCAAAGGTGTCAATTAACACAGCTATACTTCTCAGTTTATGACAGACAGTCGCACAAAGATGAGCCACTACTTTCCTGGGCAGCTCACTCAGCAATCCTAGGATGCTTCCCACTTTGGATTGCTTTGGCAATGCCTTCACAAGGCACGTTATCTAATGTAATAGTTCTACTTTAAGGGCAGGAGAAGAAACAGAGATAAAAATAGGTATGCAGATGGAAACTGTTTCACTTTTCCATATGCTAATAGCTAACTACTAGGCCTCTTAATCATCTGTCTCATTAGTGGCTGCATTTTCAAAATGGTCTCAAAAAGATCTTTGATTGTGAATAACCAGAGAGAGATCCACATAGAAAAAATAAAGTAAAATTTTGAGGATGAAAAAACTAGACACAAAGTGTTAATGCTCTAATGGAATAACTGGAATGCAATTCTGAGTGTGCAAATAGCTTGCACATAATACAGCTTTTCTATATTAAAAAAAAGGTCTTTAAATACAAATATATTTGAACAGTTTATTGAGAAATATTTTACACTATTTTCTGTTGTTGAAGGTAGCAACTTCCTTAAAAAAGTTTGAATGAGAATTTTTGTTACTTCAGAAATTTGAGTTTGAAGTACAGACCAGTCCTAAGGCCAGGGACCCACTGATGCCAAAGACAGCAATGAGTATAGGTGGAGACTTGCTGAAAGGAGTGTAGTATTCAGAAGATTTATCTGTATATGCACAAAAAAGGCCTCAGATTCAAGTATCCAATTGTGTATTTTTTCTGAGGAACAGAAAGCTACTCTTCAAAGATGGGGGAAAAAAAGTAATTCTCCAGCAACACCTTAAATCATTGATGCTATCAGTGGTCACTGAATATTTTGTTATTAAATGTTATTTTAGAACTAAGGCCTTGTTTGTTTGGAATTTAAGTCAAGATAAATAAAATGCATTGCACCTTATGTGCACCTTACATACAATAAGGCAGTTCCATTTCTCTGTGATTTATAATATGGCTGAATTTCTTAAAATGGACATGACTAATTTCTCAGAGTTATAGTATTATGGCAAGAGTCACTGACAAGTTTTGGCCGAAATCCTCCTTAGAGTCCCTTTACCATAACATGCAATGTTTAGCTTTTTGCTTTACTTTGCAAAAAGATTTATATTGAGCCTTCTAAGCACTAAAATCTTCTTAACATAGATCGCATCTTTTCTGCATTGTATGTGATAGATTTTGATGGATTCTCCCAAGCACAGTGGAAATAAATTGTATCTACCCCACGAATATTCACCAGTTCCCTGATTTATCAATCTTATTTGCAGATGGACTTTTCTGCTTATATATTGAAACAGCCATTTGTATAAAGGTTCTGTATTAAGAATGAAATGTTTCATATTGTAAAAGAAATGTTTATTATATCACATAATGTGCAGTCAGATGAGTGTGTCTATTCCAAGTCTGCTTCTTAAATAACATTGAAGATTTATACACACCCTTTCTATTTTTTTCTTTCTTATTCCTGCCCATAGGATTCAATGGAATTAGCGTGTTCATAGAGCTGATTTTAAGAGAACTTTTCAGGACAGTTAGTAATTAGGATGTCAGTGACTGCAAAAGTTCAGATAGAACAGATTATTCTGGAATTCATGGCTGGGCAACGCAATGCTAAGCACCAGGACACTGTTTTCTCTGAATCCAAGCACTTCTCGGGAGATCTGTGGGCTGTGTAGTTAGAAATTCAGGTTCCTGAGTTGGTGGGAAAAGTGTTCCTGCTCCTTTTAGGTTTAGGAAGCAAATAAACAACACACAAGCTGAAAATTGTGTTTCTAGAGCTCACAGTAAATATATGCAAAACTTGCAGATGTGTAGCTATTTAAAATAATTTTAAGAAAGTTGTTCTAAGTAGTGAAACAAATCACTGGTTTCCAATCAACTGATACCTCTTCAGTTATCAAAGACTTTATAACAGTAATTGCTAAATGTTTCAACTCTTGAATTTCTCATCTGTTATCACCTACAGATGCTAATTTATTACTATTTTGCCTTCATCCAACCTTACTTCAGCTCTGTTCATCTTTATTCTTTTTATACACACACGCACCTGAAAATGTGTTAACATACTTTGAATTTTAGGTGACTTACTTAAATCTTCTTCCTCTATCCTTTGCATTCCCATCCCCTCTTAATTAGTGGTTCCTTATTCTGTGACTATTTAGAGGGCCTTTAAAAGTCTCTTTTTAGGAACAAAACTTCCTTCCCCATTCATTGTACAACTTTATGGAACAGTGTTAAAAATTAACACCATAAGTATAAATTTTAGTATATTATTTAAAATCTGTGATTTATCAGCAGCTTATTAATTATTTGAACTCCTTACGCTTCCTCTAACCTTATTAAAAAAAAAAAGTGATATATTACAGTTTTCTCCTTGAAAACTCGTATTTTTTTAATTCACATTTAGGCTAAGCTCAAAATAGTTTATGGTTTCCCTGAATCTATGTCATACTTTCTTTACATTTATAATAACTCTTGTCTCTACTACCTCAACCAAATCAATATTCCTGATATGTTTCATGCACCATGGAGTATCTCTTGAGGTTTTTAAGCTTTGTTTTTCAGTCCTTTGTTGAGCCCATAGTTTGTAAAGATGAAATTATTCTAGATTTTGAAAGTATATGTCTGTTGCCAGAATTCACTGACCACTTTTGTAAGGGTGTTTCTCTTTGGTTGGTTGATTTGATGGTTTGGGATTTTTGTTTGTTGGTTTGGTTTGTCTTTTAATAAGCAATAAAGAATAAATTCTTTAGGAATTTTATGTTTTGAATGTATCCGAATCAATTTGCCAAGGATCAGCAAGTTGTCTTGTGAGTGTAGTGACACAGAAGAACATATTTAGAAGCATATGGCTGAGAAAGCAAGGTGTGCTGCACCCTGGGAGAGCTCTTATTTTCCTCCAGTACTTCACTGACTAGAGCACATGCATATGGGGCTCTCTTGAAGGTGTATTAATTGAATAAGAGACCATTCCCTAATGATAAATTCTATGTTCATTTAGTTTCTTTCTTATTTACAAAAATAACACCCTTGAACAGTCAGTATGCAGTAATTGCTGGTCTCCACTAAGAGAATTAAGTAACATGCCTTTGTTATTCATGATTCAGTTGTTTTGTGCATAACACACAACTTTCAGCTGAAGCAAAGCAAGAAAAACCCAGAAGATGTAATACAGGCATGTATGCTCTCTAGCTCCATAAATAGAAAAGATACAATGAAGAGATGACATAGCACAGTATATGTGTATATGTTCATCCTTAAATGCCTGACGGCTTCTTTGCAAGCACATGGGCACCTGCACACAGGGGCAAACTGCTTCTCCTTGCAGGGAGTTCTGCAGTGCAGCTCCACCCAGACGAACGTAACCCCTTGGGCCGGGCTGTGTTGGAAATGCCAGCACTGAGCCCCAGCCCCAGAGAGCAGAGCCCAGCCTGCAGGGGCTCTCTGGGCAGCCCCACTGACCAGTGCAGGCTGAGGCGCGTGCTGAGCTGAGCTCCTGCTAGCTGGGCTGAAGAGAAGCCCTTCCAAGGATACAGGAGCAGATATGTGTTTTTGAAAGGTACAAATTCAGAGGCAATGCACTACTTCAGTTTTCTTAATATATCCACTGCTCACAGACTTTTGGATAGCTACATCTTTTGGGAATGCCTCAAAAGCTGCTTTCTACTTCACTGCTCTATACGGGCTTCTCGTATTCACTATGTCTAAAGAGCTAAGTAGGAAAGATTGTCTCATGAAAAGATCTCTAGAGGTGCTGACATCCCATGTGCATTTTGCTAAGCTTCCAAAGTTTGTTTTTTGCTGCATTTTGTTCTTATTTTTGGCAGTCACATTGGAGTTGTAGCCTCTCAGGCAGCCATTGTTTAGAATCTTACTTGCTGCCGTTATTTGAGTTCCATTCAGAAAAAGTGGCTTGAAGGCCTACAGACTTTATTTTTAAACCACTTCAGTACCTGTTCTGTTCACAGATTTACCTTGTTTTGGTATACAAGAACTTCCAGAGCTCTCCCCTGACTAACATCATGCTGTCCAGACTGCTTCCCATGGATTTTAGTTTTCTATTCTTTTTACTTCATTGTCTTTCAAACTGCTATAGCCCACTCATTTGAAAAGAATCTGGCTCCTGAATTTCACTGTTGCAAACTACCGCTTACTTTGATCTTACAAAACATTGCAAAATTAATTATATTAAGTTTTTTTATTCTTTACTCGGTCAATCATACTTATTTACAGGAATTATTTCAAAAGTTACTTAAGGCAAAGTCAGGAATAGCCTTTTCTCTTCTGTGCTTCAGAATGAGCTGATCCAAAGCAGCACATCTCCAGGATGGAGGATCATCGCCTCCCTAAGATGGTGCTCTATGGTGAACCTGCCACTGGCTGCCACAAGAGAGGAGCCTCAAAGAGGAGACACAAGGACTCTCTGAAACAGTACCTCAGGCTTGGCCATATCGACTACCATCAATGGTCCACTCTGGCCTCCGATCGGGAGGCATGGAGACACACCATCCTTGGATGCAATGTGGTAAATACTGACAGTATTTCTAGTTTTTGTTCTGTATGCAGCTTCTTGAGAGGGATTATAATTATATTATAGCTAGCTTTGTTTTGGTTTGAATGGTTTGTTTTTTAGCTGTCCTGGCATTCTGAATTTTTCCAGGATTATTATTATTTCCTCCAGGACTCAGTTGCAACACCTGCACTTGTGTGCTCCATGCAAAGCTAATTTTATTTTCCGATTACAAATTTTGCTTTTGTGGTTCATGCACTCACCTGATCTTACCTGTTCAGCACTCCTTTAGATGTGTTTTGATGCATACATACCCATAAAGAGTACGTTGCTCTTTCTCTTCGAGTGCTCTCTGTGCTAAGTAGGTACAGTGTTTTTGCATGGGCTGGAGTGGTGCCTTTGCCCTCTCTACTGGCCCTCACTCCATCTCCATGGTGCACCCCTTAAGTAACAGTACTCTTTCTGTGGAGGGTATTGCAGCTCTTTGAAAACACTCTCAACTCAGTCTAACTGCTCCATTCAGACTTGGTAATTGCTGCTGATCAGAAATGTCTGTCAGTGACATTACTACCTTCTAGCATCCTGAAACAAAGGGAGATCACATGTAAAACAAGTATAGATTTCATTAAACATTTGGCCTGCAGGCCAAAAGTTAGAAAGGATCAGTTGGGCATCATGTGTTACAACACATGTATTTAGGCTTCCTGCAGCCCTGGGGAACATATCCTCCCCACTAGGATTTGTTGAGGTTTTAGGACAGCAAGTAAAGAATAGGAAGATTGACACAAGCACATTTGGGATGGGCACAAAAGAAGGTGAAAGTGAAGTGCACTGTGTTTCCTCTGTTCTCGAAGAAGGCTTGAAGGAATAGTACTATACATTTAAAGAAAGCAGTTTCATCTCTCTCTCTAGAACACCAACAAAAGGATGACTGGAATCAGTTTTACAGTCAGATACAAACTTGTATACTCCAGCCCTTACTGAAAACCTCTGCCTGAAAAACACTTCGAATATTGCTTATATCCACTGATAGTACTTCTCCTTGATTGCATTCTACTGAGTTGTCCCCTCACCTTTTCAAGGTGGTGGAAATGAGGAGGAAGAGCTTTCTGAAGAAGTGAAGTCCTTCTAGCTAAAGAAAAATCCACCTAAAACTATGTAGATTTCCATTTTGGTCTTAAAACTTGCATACAGAAAACTGTACCAGACCCAAGACTGATGTTTGAAGCTAAATGGCTTTAAAAAAAACCCATTTTTTTTTCCTCTGAAGCTTCCAACCTAGCAGTTTTAGAACCCTCAGCTATTTTTACAGCAGTATTTTGGAATGTATTACCCAATATAAAAAAATTTAGGAAACCAACTCTCTGTCCAAGGAAGCTTAGAAAGGAAGACCAAATCCTGCAATCAATTGATGCAGACAAATGCCACTCCATTAATTTAATAACAGGTTTCTGCAATCTGCTTTCAGGGCTGAATCTTACACACACAGCAGGGAGGAGATTTAGACACAGACTGCCATAATCTTGGAGTATATTTTTTGCTGTCTTTTAAGTGTTTTACTATCCTTACCTTATGCAATCACTCATTCTGCCCTGCCCTGCCTTCCTATCAAAGGGTGTGTATACTGCAGACATTTCCTAGCTATTTAAGTGCCAATGTAGCTGAAACTGAGGAATTTAAAAATTGTTGTCTATATAGCTCTTCAACTAATTTATTCCACCACTTTGAAGGAAATAGGGCCTTTTGTGGTGCTTTCATGATTTGATAAGAGGACTGTAGATCTCAATCCATTGTCATTCCAAGTGCCAGACATTTTGGGTTTCGCTCTGGTCCCCACTGTGACACTGACAGTTATCTACAATCAGAGTACTTGGGGATGTCTCACACAACCTTTTACTTTTTTTCTTTTTTAATTTGTAATTCAATTTCTCATTAAAAAACTTTCTTCAATATACATCTAAGATCTGCTGATCTGAAACTGAACAGAAGATTCTTGCTACACAATATAGCAGGTCTTTGGCTAATAAAGTACAGCCTGGGTCATGCACTGGGGTAAGTTCTCACCTATGGTGTCTTTAACCTTGTGGAGCTGCATGCAGTGAGTTACAGAAATATGAGCTCTAGCCAATCAAATCCTACATAATTATGCAAACCAGTAAGTGATTATTATTTATCCCATTTGCTCTTCTCTTACAATTAAGTGAAGGTCATGCTTCTATCAAGTGGTACTTGATTCCTATGCAAGGAATCAAACTCACTTTCTGTACAATACTAATAATTTCATAATTTTTAAGGGCCAAGAGCAGTATAACTGCCCAGTCCTACACTATTGCTTTTGTCAATAAATTTATCAATTTTGATTCTCTCAGATATACAGCAGTTGAAGCTGATGTGAATCTGTACATCCCGAAGATTTTCACTATGCAAAAGTGAATTCCATTGCCCATGAAAAGCAGAATCAAGGTATACTTGCATGAATAATTTTTCTGTGTATGTGATGTAACAGGGGTATTTATGCTGACTGGCTTGGGCTGCTATCAGTCAGCACCTCTTCTGTCTCTATTGCCTTGAGTGACTGGATTACTTGAGAACTTCTCTTGAAATTCTTACTCCATCTGAAAGTTTATTTCCATAATCTATACATTTACAGCTAGCCATTTGAAAAAGCTTTAGAGCTCTTAGTACATGGCCTGGGATATTACTTATGACAAGAAAACACTTCTACAGTCAAGGGCTGACAAGCAAAGGATGATGTTACTTGATAGCCAGTTTCTTGCACAGTATCCCATGCTGCCTACCCTTTGTATGGAATATTTCAGTTTGTGGGGCTGTTGTTTTGCACTCCTCAATCTTGAAAGCTAAGAATCAAAATAATGTACAACTGGCATTTAAAATATGACCATCTTTGCTGGCTCCTCTGGGAGATTACAGTACTTGTAGTCCAATTGAGATATTTTTAGAGCCACAAGTACCATATCCAGCTGGGAACCACATTATTTGCCCATTGTAAAACACCCAAAAACTTAGCAATCCTTAAACATGTCACATGAACGGTTCTTGCCAATACTGGTATTCACACCAGTTGGTTCCTTTACTTTTCAATCAAACAGAGAGACACAAGTGATAAAAAGAGGGGAATGATTTCTTTGACAAGTTGCTTAAAATAAATGGGAGATTTTGAAGGTGATAAGAAATTATAAGTGGCAGAGACAGACCAGAATCCTGTGGTCAGAGAAAAACTGGTAATGTCACAAATGCATAGCAAAACATGAAAACCTTTGCAAAAGGGGAAGTATTATAGGGCTTTGTCAATATATAATGGAGATACCCCCTGTGCCACAGGTTTGTCTGGGCACACAGAGCTTGGAATGGTGCTAAGACTGTTACTGCTGTAGACCCATTTAGACAGTGGTACTTTTACAGCCATAATGAGTTAAGCAGATCATCCCTAACATGGCTCAGTAGAGCCTTTACACTTTCCAAACCCAAGGATATACATTAATTTTCCATACATAATGCACTATGATATCCACATGTATTAAATTTGTTTGAGATAGATTCAATTCCTTTGTCCTGGAAGAGCCAGACTGAGAGCAGGTTTCACTACACATGGCACTGTGGTGTTCTGAGGCCAGAACAAGTGTTCCCTGAGTATTAGTGCATACACCAGAGCAGAGAACAAATGCTAGATATTTTGGCATAGCTTGGATTCTTTTTCTGTACTACTTTAACATTCTGATGAAAATATGGTACTTTTCTGCCCCTGATTTTAAGCTGGTATGTAAATCAAAAATTCCTGTCAATGCAGCACTGAATTATCACCAGCCTTCAGCATCAGGTGCACGTTGATATTTGGTTCCTATTCAGATGTGCTGAATGACATCGCTGTGGTGTAATGGCAATCAATAGCAGAGACTCAGAAGCAGCTCAGAAATCAGGAGTGTCAGGTGTAGTTGCAAGTTACCACTTGCAGGTGAATTTCACAGTGCAGGATTAGGATTTTAGCTCGAGACCTCCTGCTCTCATCATATGACTGCAGGAGAAAAAAGTGCCTATTGTCCATCTAAGTAAGATGATTCAGTGCCCAGCAGATCCACCATGTTCCTTTCGGGGCTGTATTTCACGAGGGCTGGCAGCGAGGCAGCCTGGCTGTGCGAGAGCAGAAACCTCCTCCGCTGGTGCGCACGGAGAGCGGCTCTGCAACACCGGCCACGGAGCGCAGCGCTGCCACGGGCTGGGGGCTTACGTGTTCTTTAACTTGTTTGCTTTTTCTCTTTAGAATACACAAATGAGGCATGTTTATCAAACACGTATGCCCTTGTCGGTTTCATCCGGAAACGTGTATTTTCTCACTTTGTGTAATTCCAATAGTTACAAACAAGAGAAGGTGGTGAAAAGGTGTCTTGACGAACTGCCCTCAGCCCCCTGCCCGGATACTCTTTGGTGTCAGAAGCAGCCAAGCAGACATTTGCTGAGCCCGGTCCGGCCGGGCAGAGGCGGAGGCGGGGCCGCGCTGGCCGCGCTCCAGCGCCAGGTGGGAGCTGCGGGGCTTCCCCGCTGCCGAGCGCTCCGGCCGAGGCACTGTGTGTTCAATGCCTGCCTGCTTTAGGGGCTGCCGGCTGCCCGCCGGCTTTGCTGTTCGTTCCTTTTAGCAGCTGTGCCGTCTCTCGGCGACAGCGCTGCCCCCTTTCCGCCCCCCAGGTGAGGCTTCAGCCCATCGCCTCCCACTCTGTCCCCCTCGACCCTTGCCGGGGAGCCGCCGCCCCGCCGTGTCTCGGCGCGGTGCGGGGCGCGGGGCCCGGGCCCTCCCGCGGGAGGGGCGGCTGCCCCGCTGTCCGCGGGGGCGGGAGGCGGTGGCCGGCGGCCGGCGCGGGACAGGGCGCTCGGGATCGCCTCAGCGCTGCGCCGGCACCGAGCAGCGCCCCGGCCCGCCTCGCCCGCTGGGCAGCACCCTCGCCATCGTCCCTCCCCCAGCACCGCCGTTTTCTCTCTCTTTTTTTTTTTTTTTCTTTTCCCCCGTTCCCCCACCCTCCTGCAGCGAGTTAAATATTTCTTTTGTTAATTGACGCCCCAAGTGTTCCCAGTCCCTTCCCCGCGCACCCGGGCCGGCCGAGGACGAGTGCACGCCCAGCTCCGCCCGGGGAAGCAGCCTTGATCCGCGGGGCCGAGCGGGTGTGTGCGGGAGGAGCAGGAGGAAGAAGTGGTGGTGTAAAGGGAGCGACGAGCACAAAGCACATTTGAGAGGAATAATATAGCTCCGATGTTTGTTGTTTTTCAGGAGTCTGGTTTTTCCCTTTTCTTTCTCCTTCCTATCTTTTTTCCTGCTCAGGATTTAAATGTCACTCAGAGCATCCCCAGATCAGCTTTCTGCTCGTCTCCTGTTTCTTCCGAGACATTAATTGGATTGCACGCTGCATTTGAAGAGCTTGGGTGTTTTACCCACTAAGGTAAGGGGGCTTATGCACCTGTACGGGGTCTGGATGGTCAGTAAAAGCCTTTCAGGTTGGTGTTTTTCTTCCCCTTTGGTCCCCCACCCGCAGCTCCGTGGCCAGGTTTCACTGCGCCTGGAGAACTTGCCTCCCCGGGTGAAACAGCGGTCGGTAAAAGGCAGCGGGGCCGGGGGGGCTCCGCGCCCGCCCCTCTGAGTCCCCAGCGCCTCTGCTCCTGGAATAGCGCCTGGCATCACAGTACGGGGAGAAACAGCCTAATCCTCTCTTACAAGAAACTGTTCGTCATCATTTTTTTCTCCGTGAGAAATACTGTAGGCGCCCATCTACCCCCCCCC